>MU227275.1:140956-151362 GCA_018584345.1 Thuja plicata
TACACACACATGTATGTGTGTATAAACACATGTGTGTATGTGTGTATATGTACACAAATGTGTGTATGTGTGTGTATACACACACATGTGTATGTGTGTATATGTGTATACATGTGTGTATATACACGTATACACATGTGTGTATATATATACACATGTATATATACATGTGTATATACACACACATGTATGTATGTATATATACACATGTGTGCATGTGTGTATATATACATACATATATAGACACCATATTCAAAGAAATTAAAAAATAAAGAATTAAAATTCCTTATGCATCTTCTCATTCATCTTCTGGGTGAACCAAACGGGTCAGACCATATTCCAGATTTTATTTTGAGGATAAGCATCTTCTTGAATATGCAACATCTTCTTGAATTGACCATATCTAAGATATGGTATTCCAGCAGCCAAACGGGCCCTTAGGGTGTCCACAATACCATAATTTGAGTCTCGATAGTTTTGTTAAAGTCATTGATGTATTTTAAATCTATATTTTATTCAAAATATATATTTTAATATTTGTATTATAGTTAAATTTGAGTAAAACTAAAATTAAAAATTAATATTCATATTTTATTATCTCATCTTTGTGCAGTTTTATCAAGCTAAACAAAATTAGTAATGGATTTTTTTAAATCTAGATTATATTTAAAATATATATTTTAATATTTATGTTATAGTTTAATTGGAATAAAATTAAAATTAAAAATTAATATACATATTTTGTTATCTCATTTTTGTACATTTTTATCAAGTTAGAAGAAAATTAGTATTAGATAATCAACAAATTCTTAGAGAACAAGATAATCCTTGAAAAGTGCTTATGCAATGTACAAAATATGTTTGAAAAGTGTGTGCGCAATATATCATTTGAAAAAAAAAAGATTGATCCATCTATGAAATTCATTATTGATAAACCGTAAATATTAGATATCTTGTAAAGGGTTCACAAGGAGGACAAGAGTATACAATATTTATATTCTATATTTTCATCTTTTTTTAGAATGAGTATACAAATTGGTTAGCTAGAGGTGTCAACATATGCACTAGGTTCAATACATGTTATAAAAGGTGAACATAATAGATCTATAGTGTTGTGTTAAAAATGTCTCATCAATGCATATCTCCATAAAGACCCTCTAAATTTTGAAAAACAATCACTCGTGTAGTGCCACATGAGTGCACCATTAAAAATGACTTAGTGCACACCTATTGGTCTTATCACTTTTTGAGATCATTTTGGACACCTTCACAAAAAAACATGTTGGTGTGGCATAATATTTGGCCATTGAGGATTTGAAATTTTGTTTTTAAGTAGGAGACTTGACAAGTAAACTACTAGCATGTACTGGCTCCACAAAAATTTATCAGTTGAGATGTGGAAACTATTTTTAATAAATCAGTAGAAATTTAAATATAAATTCTATAAAATGATTATTAAAATATAGTGTGGGGTATATCAAGATGAGAGTTGTCGAAATTAAGGTGTAGTTATAATTTGTCTGATATTTTTGTATGATTATCTTATGTACTTCCTCTAACATCACTAACAATATGTTAGTGTTCTTTATAGTTGTTTGTATAAATTGTGAAATAATACACCATCAAACACTTGATTCTATTTGAATATATAATCTATAGAGTATGCATGATGGTAATATAAGAATACTTTCATTTCACTTTAGATGGATAATTTGAGAGATGCAATAATCTAGAAGAACAAGATAATCTAAAAGAACAAGATAATTTTTTAAACATTTAATTACCTTTTGAAAAACAACTTTTGTTCTCCGTGAAGAATGTACACATATAATCTTCCAAAATATCTCATAGGATAGCTAGAAAACCATATACTATTTATTTATTTAAGATTGAACAATAAATAAATAAAATATTATAGAAATTTTGTGAAAAAAAAATTGAAACTGGCCAAAAAAATTAAAGATCAAAACCTTAAAAAATTCAAAATGTGAAAAAATTACATAGTTAGAAAGCTAATAGACAGCTCTACGTAACCCCCTTATGGAGGATAATGATATGATAAAAACAACGGGTAAAGTATATTGAGTAGTTGGGATTACGATCTCCAACAAAATTCTGACTTTACACAGCTTCTATTTTACAGTTGTTTCAATCTCACGATGAATTTCAACCCTGATCAAACATAAATTCATTTGCACACAATTTGAATCTGAAAGGCCGTGAGCAGGTATTTTTACACTTTTCAAGTCATTTTCCTCAACCCCATTTTGGCCACTGTTTTTTTCCTGTCATTATACTGAAATAAAATTCTGAAATGATGAGAAAAGAGAAAGTTAACTCCATTGGAACAGTTGAAACGTATGAAAACTAACACTTAACATGATTATCAGTCAAATTCCACAACAATGAACATTCATGAGATGGCTAAATTTGGTTAGTAGCGAGGACCGATTGTACCGTTTTGATCCCACATTACTTGTGCTTCTGTAAAAAACAGCAAAACAATTTACAGAGTAAACAGTAGTGATTACAAGAGGGAGCAGTGAGGATATATATCTTTAAGGAGAAATAAAGTTCACTCCATTAATCAGACTTGTGAAAGCTGACTCTAGATCTGAGCTCACTTCATGTTTTATAGTTGAAAGCTGTTAAGGGTGTTCACAATACCATATTTTGAATCTCCATCAATTTTGTTTAAGCCATTATTGTATTTTAAATCTAGATTATATTCACAATATATATTTTTATATTTGTATTATAGTTTAATTAGATTAAAATTAAAATAAAATTATTTTTCATATTTTGTTATCTCATCTTTGTGAAGTTTTATCAAGCTAGAAGAAAATTAGTAATGGATTAGTATTAGATAATGTATGCAAACTGGCTAATATGGTTGTTTTGTTTTGTTTTCACAACATTTAATATAAATATATGGGTAGTATACAATATTTATATTCTATATTTTCATCTTTTTTTCTAGAACGAGTATACAAATTGGTTAGGCAAGAGGAGTCAATATATGCACAAGGTTCAATTCATGTTATACAAGGTGAACAAAATAGATCTATAGTGTTGTGCTAAAAATATTTCATCAATTCATGACTTAGTGCACACTTATTGGTCTTATCACTTTTTGAGATCATTTTGGACACCTTCACCAAAAAAATATGTTGATGTGGCATAATATTTAACCACGTGAATTTGAAATTTTGTTTTTAAGTAGGGGACTTGACAAGTAATCTGCTGTGAAAAATTGAGAGTACTTTGAAATTCCCACATAGGATTTTGAGAAGTGCAAAATTAGGGTGAGCATGTACTGGTTCCACTCCCCTAATTTCTTTCTTTGTTTTTAGCAACAATTTTCAATGTTCTACATGTATCTATTGAAAGCTATGTGTGGATTTTAAGACTGTACAATGCAAAAACAAAATTTATCAGCTGAGATTTCTTTATTTTAATTTTTAATCAAGGAAGTTTATTTGTAAAGCGTGTTTTGGTAGCTAGCTAAGTGTCTAATGAAAAAGACATAAAAAATGTCAAAACTATTTTTAATAAATTAGTTAAAATTGAAATATAAATTCTATAAAATAGTTATTAAAATATAGTCTGGGGTATATCAAGATAAGAGTTGTTGAAATTAAGGTGTAATTATAATTTGTCATATAATCTTTATAATATGATGATTGCAAAATAGAAGTAGAGAGGTGTGTCTGTCATATTTTTGTATGATTATCTTATGTACTTCCTCTAACATCGTGCTAACAATATGTGTTAATGTCATTCATAGTTGTTTGTATAAATTGTGAACTAATACACCATCAAAAACTTGATTCCATTTGAATATATAATCCATGAGAGTCTGCATGATGGTGATATGAGAATCCTTACATTTCACTTTAGATGGATAATCTTGATAGAAACGGTAAAACTCGCCCCTTGACAAACTGCAATAACCTAGAAGAACAAAGTGGTTTTTTAAACATTCAATCACCTTTTGAAAAACTTTTTTTGTTCTGGGTGAAGAATGCATACACATCATCTTCCAAAATGAGAGAGTAAGATATCTAGAACATCATATGGAAGAGCAGGTGAATCCTAAGTCATATACTCTGCCTTATTTTTTAATTAATATATGATTTTTAACTAATTTTCAAGTCGACACATCTTGAAAAAACAATAATTGAGCATGTCACCTTATTTTAATAGAAAATGAAAATATCTTTTAATCTATGTATAGAATAGTAAAAATGCAATTTATTTGAAATTTCATTACAAGACAAAAAAATGAAGCCAAAAATATTATAGGTAGTTTTGTGACAAATCAATTGAGATGTGGCCAAAACAACTAAAGATCAAAACCTTATAAATTCAAAATGTGAAAAAATTGCATGGTTAGAAAGCTAGCAAAGAGCTCTACATAAATTTGTCATTCTTTTGACTTATTGAGAAATGTGAAAACATGATGGATCATTTTTTTAAAAATGCCCAAGGAAAATCCAATACTAAGGGTTGGTAATATATAAATAAGATAATAATGCAAGTGTATTATATAATGTGATCACATTAAGAAGAAAAAATTCATCTTTTCCTCTTCCCATCTCTTTCTACTTCCTTATATATACCTCAAATTCTTTATCTTTCTCAGACTATATTATTAAAAGTAAGTATAAGTGATGTTATATATGGTTTTTACTTCTTATTCTTTAAGTTATATTTCACGTATATAGTGTTAAAATGTTTGAGAATCATTAATTGAGATCTCTAGGAGTTATAATGCAAATTCTAGGTTTTGGAAAATCTTATAGTTTTTCAGACAACAAAATTTCAGTAATCATTATACTCTTATCATCTTTTTGTTTCTCTATCTCACTCTCCATATCCCTTAAGCCCTAGACAACCCCCCTCTCTCCCTACCTACCCACCTACCTCTCCTTTACTTCCTCGCTAATATATTTCTCTAAATACCTCACCCTCCCTTCATTTTCCCTTCGTCTTCTCTTTACATATTTCTATCTCTCTTCTCTCTCCCACTCTCTACCTACTTTTGACACCCTTCCTACTTCTATCTCACCTCTCTAGCTCTCTCTCCCCTCCTTCCTCATGAAGTGATCTAGTTATTTCTATCTCCCATCTATGTCTTTGTCTTTACCTGGGTAAGTGCACCAAGTTGCCGGTCAGAAAACTGGCCACATGCAAAAAAAAAAACTAATTTTTTCATAACCCGATCGAGTTCATTAATTCAAAAACGTCCTTAGCTTGGTAACACCAAGCCTAATAGAAAACATTAAAAAAATAGATTTTTTTTTTAAAAACTCATGCAGGTTTTGAGGAACAAAACGTTTCTCATAACCCGTACAGGTTATGAGAAACATTACATATTTTCAAAGGCCACAAATTTGGGCCATTTTTAATGCCAAAAATGTTGAAACAACAAATTGAGGAAGCAAAAAAATCAATAACCCGTGCGTGTTGTGCTTGCAATTGCATTTTATCAGTGTTTAGAGCAATTTCCAAAAATGTCACCTCGTCAAACAGGCAAGACTTCATTATTTTGATTGTTTTTGTTTGCATTTTAATTAAAGTAGGGTTTTTGAATTGATTTAAGTTTTTTTATTAATTTGATATCAGATTATATAAATAATCTACAAAAATGAAAGAAACAACAAAGACCTCTTTGTGAACAACCAACAAAAGAAAACCCTGAAAACAATGAACATGACCAATAAGAAAACCCTCAAGGCGCTGCTCCACCTACACAAAATCCTCAAAATGCTACTCCTGAACAACCACCGCCAACCCTAAACCCTTTGCATCCTCTAGTAGATCATGTACAGGCCACACAAGATGTTCTTAGCAAGCACCTGACACAAAAGACTGCCCAAATTTCTATATTAGTGAATAGGTTAAGGTCCTCTAATCAGGAGCACCACTCATCCCTCGTGATATCCCTAGAAACAATGGCCACTAGCGCAAATGAGGTATCTAGAGAGGTCACAAAATGTGGTTCTTGGAGGGATAGATGTCATGCATTTTATGCAGATGGGTTGACATATGATGAGGTGAAAAGAAAGGGCATACTTAAAGATGACATATGTGCTCATTTCACCAATCCTAGCTAGTTACAACCTACCTACTACTATGAGTCGGTTTCCTATACATCGGTGTGTTCATGCTAGGATGAAAACAATTGTTTAGGATAGGTGGTATATGGTCTTTGACCAACCACCTTGTAACAATTGGGAGGTGCCACTGTATTTTTTGAGAAAATTTTATTGTGAGTTTATCCTCGGCTTGAATCCGAATTACTTTGACATCCGATAGTTCCAGGGTATAGGGAGAGGTTCTGCGCATGATAGAGCTGGGGCGCATAGGGTGGTAGACCCACAAAATAGGAGGTGTGTAGATCCTAAACCCATGGTTCATGTCACTGTCCCAATAGCCTTGAAGGAGTCTATGGAGTCACAGACTCTTTAGGCAGCTGCATGATCAATTGATGTCATTGTTAAGCATGACACACACTTGGTTGGAGTAGAGGACTGACTAGCACCTGCGACACCTCCATCATCAGCAGATGCATCATTTGCAATGGGCTAGCCCATTGAGCATATGTGTGTCACCTACTAGAGTGTATGTTCTGGTGTAGACACTGACGTGAATGCGTGCAGTTTGATATCTCATTCATGTACATGTTGCGAGAGTAGATGCCATGCTTCCACTCTAGAGTTTATGGTCCTCACCGATGACCTGATGAGTATCTTGTTATGTCGCGATCAGACACAGGTGTGTTTATTTATATTTATTCAACATGTTATCAATCAATCACCTAAATCTTATAAAAGTAAATAATTTTTTTAGAACAATTTAAAGTAACATATAAATAATATGCATTGCAGGCAGCAAGAGGTGGTAGGAGTACACCACATAATTTTTAGTTGACTCCAAAGTCACGAGTAGGTTCACCACCCGAGGTAAAGATTTGTAATTTTTTTTAAAATACAATAATACATTGGTTTCAAAATATCTTTTTTTAATATATATGTATCATAACTTGGTGTTTTATAGGGCTTATTAGGGGCTGAGATGTCCCAACTTGATGATATCACACTTGAGGCCATTGACTTTGGCCTAGATAGCTTTGCGGTACCATTTAGATTTAGATATTTTTTTACTTTGATTTAATATTATACATGTTCTTTTCCCTTATGTTAATTTATTTTCTGTTAGTCTACCCCACCTGCCTCGAGGACATCTCGTGTGAGAAAGCCATCCTCCACCACTCCGAGGCAGAAAAATAAATCCTCCCGGACACCCAAACAATAGAATGTAATTTAGCACAATTTAAATTCATTTGTTGAAATGCATTATGATTAAACATGTATATGTAGATATTGATAAATGCACCTAATTTATTTGTTCTATATATAGAAACAAATGGGGTATCTGGAATTAACGAATGCACTTGATGTCAATGTGGTTTAGGATAGGGAAGAGGTAACATCTTCATATTCACTTTGGATTGCATTATTGCTTGTTAGAAATCTCTAAATCCTTCTATGAAGTTATAACATATGTTATCATTTTTCAACAGGAAATGGTAATAGTTGCCTCAGATTCGACGATGCCTCCTGAGAGTACATGAGAACTATCTGAGGCTCTAATGTGCATTTATTCTACATATGTTAAACTTATCTATTTATATATAAGTACACTCATTTTTAGTTTTTTAGAGTTTGTCAACAACTTTGGGCTATTAACTTATATTAATAATCTTTCACCTATTACAACCCCTTCAAAACTTCCCACCGATGCTCTACCATTCCATTTCGTTATAATTCCTACTCGTGAAAGATAAGTTCCAACACAACAGAGGGAAGAGGTATGCTTATCTTATTAAATCCTTTTTACTAAGTGCACAACAGATTTGAAACTCTCTTGTTAACTCCTTTCAAATTGCTTTCTTGTTTGTTTGAAAACCCTACTTCCTTCATGTATGACTATAATATCTTTTATCACTTACCATATAGGAAATGATCATAATAGACTCATCAGTGACTTTGCATCCTATGAGCATAAGAGATCCATCTGAGGCTCTGGTATGCATTTTTTTTTAGTCCATGCATTTTTAGTTATTTAGTGTTTTTTGACATATATGTTATTAACTTGTATTAATATTGTTTTACTTGTTACAACCCCCTTCAAGACTTCCCATGGATCCTCAACCTTTTCCAAGTGTAGAAGAAAGAGATGAGGTAATCAACATCTCAATTACAAACAATTTATAGTCCAGTATTTAGCTATTTTGATGTTATATTAAGAAAATATATATGATTCAACATTTAAATTGTCCTTGTGCAACCACCTACAGAGTCACATACTGCTTCGAAGAGGCTCAATTTTGATGATCCACCAGAGTCATAGATATCGATAGAGACATATAGTTCTAGTTATGGTCATTGAAGGACCAATTTATGTATATATTTGATATTTGTATTCTATATGTCGACCTTGACATGACACATGCCACATTTTTGCAACTCTATTATTGACTTGTCATTTATGCTATTTTTGTATATGTACATGATTACTGTTTATTTTGATATATATGAAAGTTGATATTCAATCCAATTTTTTCATTGTGCACATATCTTTGTACTTCAAAACTTAGTTGTTTTCAATTGAAATGGGATCAAAATTGTCATGCAATAATTCCCTCCCTTTTGCTTCAAGATAGTCAGTAGTTGAGTACTACAAAGCATTCCTGCAGTCACATCAAATTCAAAATTCATATGATGGGAAGAATTCCCCTTCGATTGGCTATAGCTTTTCAGCTTGGAAAGAAGGATATTCTCAATTCTATGGTGCCTCCTGTTCTCCTCTGACAAAGAGGACTACTATTCTCTATCATTTGTTCAGGTTCATTCAATTTCTCTCCTTTTTTAGTGGAACAAACATTTCATTTCTGGTGAAAGAATAATGGCTTCTTTTTGGAGAAGATTAACTTTAGTTAGACCCAAATTTGGTAATTGCCAATTCTCAGACTTTTTGGAGATTTGTCATTGGGACTTGTTGGTTTGCAAGTTGCTTGAAACTGGTGGCGATGTGATGGAAAATAGAAAGTGGTGCAAGTTTGTCTTGTTGTTGGATGGCATGCAATTTTCTAAGGCAGATATTAGGCATTTTTCTGGTGGCTTTGTATTTGGATTTTTACAAAGTCAGTTTCTTCTAAAAGAGCATAGCCTTGATTGCAGGGATTAGAATATGGACACACTGATTAAACTCCGATCAGAATTATAGTAGATTGCCTTTGATTGCCACATCACCTCTAATCGACTCATGGAATTTTGTAACTATCAGCACCATCTTGTGCTACATGTGGTGAGAAAGGTACTAGGATTCAATTTCCTTAGCACAAATCATAGATTCTGAGTTGATTCAGATATTTGTGTAGGTTTTTTGGCGAGTATCTTGGTTGCTAGCTCCATGAAAATCATGGCAGAGGAGATTTGTAGCCACCTGTTTGCAAAACAATATTTGGTGGGTCTCCATGAAGCTATAATCAACATTGATGCCAACCTCACCACCCCGCTACCTTGGGATCTCGTCATTGTGATGAATGCTGGAGAACCACTATCAAGCTTTGGGTCTGGACAGAGAAGGAACATCTGTGTTGGGCCTCCTAGGCGTTTATTCATTCTGTGGGGTTGGGAGTGGGAAGATCACCAATTTAGGAGGATTATGATGAAAAGAGACATCACCAGTCAAAGAGAAAGAGAGAGAGAGAGAGGAGTGGTTAGCTTGTTTAGTAAGATGTGTGCATCTCACTGTGAACCACAAAAAGGATAGATGGCCCACCAAGCAAGTGTAGAAACTGATGAAAGATCAGATTCACAGAACTCGAATACACCTGCATGCAAATGACCTAATACAAAGATGAAGTACAAAAATGAAAAAGCATAACTCAAAAGTTGCTCAGAAAGTGAGAGCAAAAAATATTAACTGAATTAATGAAGAGCAATTACAAAGTTCGACCTTATAAAGGTGAACGAAACCCTAAAAGGAAAAATACTAGGTTGCACATTATTAATTAAGAATTAATTAATAATGCGCCTAAGTTAAGCTTAAGCATAGAGTAATAATACTCTAACACCCCCCCTTAAGCTTAACATAGGGAGAAAGCTGACCTAGCAAAACTAAGAAAGCAAGAAATGGGTCCCAGCAACAAGGCCTGATCAGGTACCCAGTACAAGGAAATCTCTGTAAACCGGAGACAAAGGAGAAAACCCAGTGTGAAAAACCCCTCTCCAAAAAGAGATATAAAGGCAAGCAAAGACAACAGAATGACTTCAAGAGACTCTCTCAAAGCCAGTAGTACAATGCGTGCTGCTAACCCCCCCCGAGAGAGAGGG
>MU227275.1:153106-179052 GCA_018584345.1 Thuja plicata
GGACTATTTCTGAAAGTAAATAACAGAAAGTAAAATGCACCCCCCCACAATGTATATATTCTATCCCCTGAGCACCACGAATAATCAATTACTGAAAGCACACAAAAAAATGAGGAGAAAACCTGAGCTCCAGAAGCTGAACAGGAGCACAAAGGAAGGCACTACTTTGACTGCAAAAAACAGCAAGAAAATGGAAAAATCAGGAAACAAGACCTATACCACTGCGTTCGTCTCGGAAACACCTTTCCGACGGTATTTCGTTTTTCAAAAAATGATACCGTATGCTCAAGTTATGAGCAAAAAACCAACAGGTACCCCTAAAAACACCCTCTCTGGAAAAACACAGTCACCATCATAATATTGACGGTCGTTCGGCTGTCACAGCCCATCGGCGGCGCGGCGGCGGGGTTTTGATGGCGCCATCGGTGGAGGCGGAGTACGGGCGGCGGAAAGGCGGCTGACAGGCGGCGTCCGGGCGGCTGACGAGCGGCGGCCGAGCTGAGGCGGCTGTCGGGTGGCGCACCGGTGCAGCGGCCGGTGGCGGCGGCTTTGGGGTGGCGCGCCGGTGCAGCGGCCGGTGGCGGGCGGCTATATGGTGGCGCGCGGGCGGCCCCAACAGTTTTATACTGGCTGCGCTATTTTATATGGTGAAAATCATTTAAAAAATGATTTTTTTGAAATTTTTTTCCGAAGAATGCCTCGATTTTGGAGCCGTACGGCCCTAGTAGGGCAAAAATTTTTCCCTGGGGTCACAAAGGCCAAAAGAGGTCAATTTTTATGTGATTTCGACTCTCCCGGGCCTTCTGGACGCAATGGCGGAGTCCGTTTTTGCTCAATCTGCTCCAGAAGATCGTGCCTCCTCCAAAGTGATAGAAAAACCCTAGAGAAGCTGCAGATGACGCCTTCGAATCGTGGCTTCAAAAATCTTTGATCAGGCAGCAACAGGGCGGCTCTGATACCATGTAGAAACTGATGAAAGATCAGATTCACAGAACCCGAATACACCTGCATGCAAATGACCTAATACAAAGATGAAGTACGAAAACGAAAAAGCATAACTCAGAAGTTGCTCAGAAAGTGAGAGCAAAAAATATTAACTGAATTAATGAAGAGCAATTACAAAGTTTGACCTTATAAAGGTGAACGAAACCCTAAAAGGAAAAATACTAGGTTGCACATTATTAATTAAGAATTAATTAATAATGCGCCTAAGTTAAGCTTAAGCATAGAGTAATAATACTCTAACAGCAAGCACTTGATGGTCACCCCATAAAGTTGTGTGCCTTCTGGTGGCTTTGTGCATGTATGTAGTGTGTCTTTTGACAACTTTTATGAACTACCCATGGATCCATATCCTTATATCACCATGGAATAGATTTTTAAAATGTGTATCTCTTTAGGATTTAGCAACTTATGTGTGTTACCTTCTGAGGATTTAGCATATTGAATTGTAATTGAATGCATATCTCTTCAGGATTTAGCAACTTATGTGCATTACCTTCAGAGGATTTAGCATGCTGCAAAACAAAAGGTTAGAACAAAAATGCATAATATAGAACTAGGGAGGTCGTATATATGCCCCCCTCCTTAAGATGGCAAAATACATACTATTTTGGCATCTTAAGGAAAGAAAAGAACAAGGATAAAGCCTTCTTCAACAACAAGACAATATCCATAGACAACACCCAGTCCAAGCCAAGAAGGTCACAACTCCTATGAGGCCATGGAAGGGATGAATGCAAAGAGATGTCATGCAAGAAGTGAAAAAGTAACCCTTATGAGGGATAGCACACTATTCAGTTTCCAAGGTGGGAGATTTATCAACCATGGAAACCCAATGTTAAACAATGAAATAGGTTATGATCAAGGACATAGATTCTTAATGCAAACCAAAATTTTCATGTATGATTGGATATCACATAATAGATAGATATTGCTTAACCAAGGGAAAAGTGGATCCCGAAAAGACAGAAAATAAGGGGATGGAATTCTTACCCCCCAAGCATAGGAACAAGGATGAAAGGGGACCTATTATATCACTCACAACACTATGAAAGACAATGATCCCCCAAGGATTAGGCTAACATTGTTTACATAATGTGGAGCTCCATAAATGTTTTTGATTAAGGTAAATATAGGTTTTGAAAGGGCCTCGAAACCCTGTACAAAAAGGTCAAAAGAGATTTTCAAAGTAGCACTCTAAAATGAAACAAAAAAAGACCACCACGAGGGTTTTAAAATAGGCTCCCTCAACCTGGACACAAAATAAGATACCAGAAAAGGAATCGAGCACCCTTACAATAAAAAATGTTGCATAGAATAAATTACAGTTAAAACCAACAACCCAAAAGCTTCCAGCAAGCAGCAAAACATTTGCCAGTAAATAAAGCTCTAACAAATTATTTCTTCCCCTTCTGGGAACGAAGAGACATATCAAAAGAGGGCAGTGTTTTGATTTTTTCTTTCCTTTAACAAAGGTCGACCCATCATCCACATTCTTAGCCATTTCCAGTGTAGCATTCGAATCAAGATTCAGGTCCCCCAATACCTAAGGCTATCCCAAGAAAGGGCCAAGAGAATCCAAGGAGGCAGCATCAGAAGATGACTCAGTAGCTACCATTTCAGAAGAAAATAGCGAGGAGTTGCCAATAAGAGGAGCATAAGCCCCACTACCCTCAGAGCCTCAAACATCAGACTCTATACAAGGCAAGGGGATAGCTCCCAGGGAAGAGCCATCAGCGGTCCCAAGAGGCACATTGGTCTCATCTAACTCCTGAGAAGAAGAGACAACCTAAGAAAAACTTTTGATAGAAGAATCCTTCACAATAGAGTAATGTTAGGAGGAGGCCCCCTTCCACCAAGAAGCAGGTTTTTTAATCTTTTCCAATCCACACTGGCCTGCTAAGTGACCAGTTTTAAAGCATCTCCTGTATCTAAAGGGAAGGCCTTAATAATCCAAAGTTTGGATCCATGACCCTTTAGTATGCACCAACTTTATCTTTTTCGGAAGACCCTTGGACGTGTCCAAATCAACCAAGATCCTAGCATAATTTGAGTGAAGAATATCATCTGATTCCTCATCAACCATCAAGAAGTACCTTAGAGCCTCACCCACAACCTCAAGAGGAGAGTTAACCCAGAAATGAAGAGGGAGATGAGGAAGCCTCACCCAAGTAGGAACCTTGGAGAAGGACTCAGTAGAAGAATCAAAGTCAGGATGCCAAGGCTTCATCATGAGCATGCTCCGGGCATTCCAGCTAAAAAAATGATCACATAGTATCACTTTCCTATCATCAACCATCTCAAACTTGGAAATGAAAAACCCCCTTGCCATTGGGAAAATGTGAACCATTTCAGAAATGATTGGTTCCCAATGGCAAGAAATCCAGGCATGCAAATCTGGAAGACTCAGCCAAAGACCCTTCAATCTGCAAATAAGACCATGTTCCTCGAGAACTAAGGAAGCATGATCAATGGCTTCCACAATGTCTCCATCCAGAGGGAGGATTAGAGAGTTAGAGAGAGGAAAAGGGGAAAAAACTTGATCTCCAGAAGCTGAGGACAACTTAGAGGTAGAAAATTTTGGCAGAGAGGAGCCCCTAGAAGCAGGAAGATCTGCAGCAGGCACCATAGGAACAAAATCCCCAACCGCCGATGATGAAACCCTAATCTGCCCAGGAGAAATAGGCGTAGCTAGGGAAAAATCCTGCACCGCTCTCCTTGCAGTAGCCACAGCCGCCCTAAAGGCATCCGCATGAGCAGCTTCTGCAGGAACCCTATCAACAGTAGGCATAAACGTGGCAGGAGGCATCATGAGTTTTTCATCGCAGGAAGAAACGTGGTTGGAGGAAGGAGGCATCACAATATTTGACATGATGAATTCATTCCATAAATGTTATTTAGAGAAAACTTGATTTAAATACAAATCATTGCCACATGATATATAAATAACTTTACTATCAATGAGCTGCCTAATCTTATAATGTAAAGCTTGACATTCATTAGTAGAGTGACCATGAAATTTATGATACAAAAAGAAAGGAAGAGTCTTCAAATGTGGACTACGTTTCTTTTTGCATTTATGTCTAGTAATCACCTTAGCATGAAGGAGTTTAGGCAAGAGAAATTCTTGGTCAAATTCCTTCATAGGGTCATCATGTTTTGAAGTGTTATTTGAGATGTTGTTAACATTGATGTGTTGTTGAGGATTAAATCCCAATCCATAAGAATGCTCATGCCCCTCATTCTGTAAGGGCATTTGAATTCTTGGTTTATGCTTACTACATCCTTGACCATGGAATCCTTGTTTAACTAGTAAATGATAACCAGGACCATAATGAAATGACATATTAGGAGTCAATGGAACTTTAGTAGTCACTATGTCATCACTAGTAGGTTTGACAGATTCATAGTGCGTAGAAGCAGTGACAAAGTTATTACAAAGGGCATTAGAAGCAGAAGCAAAAGCTTGTTGTTCAAAATCTCTTTGTTGCTTCATAAAGTCAAGATTAGAAACCTTATACTCTCCAATAAAGGTAGGATTAAAATCGAAGGTTCCCCAATCATCTCTTGGAAGAGCATTAGAGGAAGAAGGATTATTATTAGGAATATGAGTATTTTGGGTTTGAATATCCAAACAAGGATTTGGCGCATCATCTGCATGAAGTGTATACACCATGTTGTTGTGAATAAATTTGACTTTACGATGAAAGGTGGAAGGAACAACATGCATCTCATGCAACAAAGGTCTACCCAAAAGGAGGATATAATTAAGAGTTCCAGGCATAACATGAAAAGGAGTATTTAGGATGACTGGACCTACTTTGATAGGTAAGGTAATGATGCCCAAAGTGTTCTTATCAATGTTATCAAAGCCACGTATAGGAGCATTGCTAGGTTGAATAGTTGAAATATCAACTTTAATCTATTTGAGCATGTCCATGCTACAAATATTAAGCCCAGATCCATTATAAATCAAGGTCCTACGAATGATACTCTTATTGATAGTAATAGAAACCATACGAGCATCATATTGATTTTGTACTTCTTTAAAAGGTAAATCCTTTTAAGTAAATACAATGTCAGGAGGACTCGGGGTAGCATGCATGCACTGTAAGAAGGCATTTATGTTGTCTAGATCAAGAGGTAGAGTGGGAAGAGTTGCTAGATCTTTTTTCAAGGATTCATGGTAGGTAGCTGAAGTTTGAAGAAGCTCCCATAAAGAAATCTTGGCATGTGTATTGCGTAATTGTTCAACTAAGTCATACTCCTTGGAGGAAGAAGGTAACCTAGGTGCTTGAGGAAGCACATGTTGAGAAGGAGGTAAAGAAGCAGGAACCACCAGATTAGGTTGATGGTTATTCCTTGTACAATAGGTGTGAGCTATCCAATATTGATCATTGAAAGACTCTAAAGACTCCATAGGTTTACCTTTGATAGAAATGCGAGCACAACCTTTGATAGTCAACAAGTTTTTTGGATAAACCATGTTAGTTATCTCAACACTACAAATATATTCACAAGAAGAAAGCAGAGAAGACATCCTAGGAGGAGATGTGGTAGGATCTTGATTCTCCATAAGATCATCACTAAGGGGGATAGCATTAAGGAAATTCATATCATTCTCTGCTAATGCCTCATCACTAGAAGGAATCCAAAATGGAGGTAAAGCATCTATAATGTCTTCTTCTTTCTCTAAAATGTTTGCATAAGAGTCACCATCATGTATGAATATGTCATCCATTAATAAATCACCCTCTTGTATCAAAGCTTCTTCAAGAGGAGGGGATAAATCAATGTCTTTATCCAAGGGTTCATCCCAAATAAGAGGATCATCCACAATGGCTTCATGAGGAAGAGAGTAACCAATATCCAAATCCAAAGGTTCATCCCAAATAGGAGGATTATCATCCCTATCAATAAAGCACATTGTAGGAGCGCCATAAATCACTAAAGCTTAATCCCTAAAGGGTAAATAAGGTAAATTATATTCTAAAGTAGGCTCATAGAAAAGACATATATTAGGAGAAGAATTAACATCAATCCTCAACTTATCTCCATAAAGAGAAAGATTAAAGTCATCTTCTTTCTCTAATATATCCTTACAAGGTAATACAAGAGAGGACAAAGAAACATCACACGCACTAAATGAAGTCTTTCTAGGTGTATCAATGTTGTAAATAGTGGAACATGAAGGTAACCATGCACACACCCTATGGTAAAGTTCAATTAAAGAGGTTGTAGAGGAGGATGAAATAGGAATAGGATCCACGAAGATCTTATTCAAACAATTTTCATCCTCACTTCCATGTACCTCATTAGCGGATCTATCCTCTTTCACAACAAAAACCTCATCAAAGTATTCAAAACAAAAATCTTACATGTTGAACACAAAGTAACATTACAAGCATGAAAAATGTACATGTTTTTGTATTTTTAAAGAAATTTTGTGATTTTTTTATATTTTTGAAATATGAATGCAAGAGCATAAAAGAAATCTACTTCTAAATGCATGCAAGATCTAACATAAAATGTAAATCTAACACTAAAAAGAAAGAGTTGTCTATTGTGGGTTCACCAAAATGTAAAGGGGAAAATATGGATAGGGTTTAGAACAATGGAGATTTGCTCATAAAAGTGTCCCTATGCACATATTATCCACCTTACATTTAATTGTAATTGATAAGGGGTGTAAATCAAGAAATGTTTGCAAAGAATAATGGAATAAAATACATACCTTCGAAAAAGAATCTGTTGAAAACCTTGTCAAACGGTCTCAGAAACTATTGAGTTTTGTGTTTCTCAACTGAAACTGTGAGATCTACAAAACCCAAAAATCTTTTTCCGATCTGGCTCAGTTCCAATTTTGACCCAAAAGTGAATGTCACCTTTGACCAAGACTTTCTGATTCTGACCTAGAATTTTGATTCTGACCCTGAACAAAATGTCGATTCTGACCCAGAAATGAATGTTGATTTTGACCCATAATTTTTTATTCTGACATGCACAGTTGGACAGAAAATTTGTTTCTAGATCTTGATAGTTTACCGAAAAGGGTATCTAAATCTACACTCCAATTCGTTGTTTCGAACCTGTCCCTGCAAGAAAAATGATTTTTTTGTTGGGGGAGAGGGGTTTTCCTTGGTCAATTTCCAGTTTTGGAATTAACCTTAAAGTATAATTAAAATTTCATAAGTAAACAAAGTAAATGAACAAATTCACCTTGCTTGTATAGAAACCCTTGTGGAGGATTCGAATCCGTGGATCCATAAGTATGTATGCACCAAATGGATGTAGAATGCATAATGTTGGATGTAGGATGTCTCAAATCAATTTCTTTTAGATCTTCAACACCAATCGTGAATGGATCTTGGAATAGGAAGAGGCTTGCATGAATATGGATGGAGAAATCTTCAACAAGAGGGCTCCATAAGGCTTGAATCCTTCAATGGCTACCAATGGATCTCCTTGATGAATTGTGTGCTTGAAAGTGCTTGAATTCTTGAGAGTAGATTCTTTCTTGAAAATATATTTAGCTTGCTTCAAATATTTCTTCTTAGCTTGTCTTTCACACTTAGATTTCACTTTTTCAAGTCTTAGAGAAAATGAGAGGATAAAGCTTCCTTATATACAAATCTAGGGCACAATCTTCGAGAAAGGCCTACATAGGAAAATTAAATTCCAATTAGACCTATATCCCTAGAAGTGGACCTATATTAAATATAAATTCAAGATTCATTTCTTTGAAGACCGAAACAGCCAACCTGGAAGCGGGAATTAAATCTTTCCAAAGCCTGACATCCGGAAAACCTGGAAACTTGAAATCTGGACCCTAGGTCAGAATCGAGGTCGATTTTTACCTAGGTCAGGGTCGAGGTCAAACTTGAACTAGCTTAAGGTAGAGGTCTACCTTGACCTAGGTCAAGGTCAAGGTCAACCTTGACCTAGAAAGGTTGATTTTGACCCTAAGGTCAAAAATCTCAGGTTTGCAGTTTAGGATGCTAGAAACAGGCTGAAGAAAAGTGGGAAATGGGGAAAAACGGGGGGGGGGGGGGAAGCCAGATCCAAGTCAGAGACCCATTCAAGTCACTTGACATGACCCCAATCGACTTACTCAGAGGGATAAACCAGTCTACAATGGAAGTGCTTCCATTTTCTGACTATACAGGTAGACATCAACAATTTGTAAAATTTCATCACAAATAAAAATTCATAAAGTTTAGAACAGACTTCAAAACTCTATACAATATTTTGTCCAATAGGATAAGCAAAAATAACCTTCGACCACTTGACTACTACAAATCGACATCAACAAGTTTTGAAAGGACCCCAAAATCCTATTCTCAAGGAAACAACAAAAAATAAATAATGAACCTAAACCAAGAGACAAAATCCACTAACCAAAGAATAATAGTTAGCTAAATAAGCCTCTTTTTCTATCAATCCTCGCCCTCTTAATCAAGGTGGTACTGGTCCTAGTGTTCAACAGTATGGTGCAGGTCCAAGTGCTCAACATACTGGTCCTGGTCCAAATACGCAAAGCTCTGGTATGAAACAAGGAGGCCCTCAACATACCCAAAATCAAGGATGTGCAACAGGACCAAGTGGAAACAATTCTTTGGGAAACTTCCAAAGGAGACTTGTTCAACTGGACAGGTATAGGCCTCTTTTCTTTGATGGTGTCCCTGGTGATCCCAACATGATTCCTAATGAGGTAAGAGATCAAATCCCTAAGTTCACAAGAAATAATGTCATAACATGTGGTGAACATTTAAAAGATTTCACATATAAGATTACTGATTTTGAAATAGAACATGAAGATGCTATTATGAAGCTTTTTGTTTAGTCTTTGACAGAAGATGCAAGGGATTGGTTTAGAAATTTGCCTAATGATAGCGTAGAATCTTGGGAATAATTTGTTAAATCTTTTAGGGAACAATACAAAGAAAATGTTAATTCTAGTTATATGTTGAATGAATTTAACAACATCAAAAAATTCCCTAATGAAAGCATGTCAGAATTTAACAGTAGGTTTCAAAAGGCCATGAATAAATTGTTCCAAGTGTTGAAGTTAGATTAGGAGGTATATCTGACCACTTATTTTAATATTGTTGATGGGAATATGTCCTATGTTCTTAGAGATAAGAACCCAAGAACCCTGAGAGAAGCTTATAAAACAACAATAGACATTTAGAGTAATAGGCAAGCCTCAAAGAAAATGGGGAAGAGAGAGGATGACAAACTTTGGAGAGAAAAAGGACAAGAAAGCAAGCCTATGAAGGATGATAGGGTTGATAAATTAATGACTAAAATAAAGGATCTTACTGCTAAGATGGATAAAAATGACAAACATTACCGTGATAACAAGTATCAAAACCAATTAAGGTTTGATAAGCAGCCTAATTTGAGGGATTTCCCATACAAAACAAATTGGAACAATGGTAAGCCAATCCCTGAAGACCAAGAAAACCAAAAGGCCAAAGAAACCCCTGATCCCATGAAAAGGACTAGCACAAATTATGTAGAGAAGACTCCCTGGTGTGCTGCTTGCAACATGCATCACTCTTCATACCATTGTGTGGTAGCCCAAGCCCTAGTTGATCAAATGGGTGAGGGAGATGAATAATCAGGTCCTGAACAAGAAGGTCCTGCTATGAACATGCTCACTATAAGGAATCCGTATCCCTAGTCTCCTGAAAAGGGGGAACCTATTGAAGATGTGAGTAGTAAAAGAAGTAAATACCTAGAATGCTAGCCCCAACTTGTCTATGATTCTAATGATAAGACTTGTATTGTGTCTCAAACAACTAACAATGCAGTGGGTGATGAAAAGGAACACCCCCACTTCAGATTACCAAGTGATGAAGAGAAAATATCCCTAACTATAGCAACAATAAATCAGGCTAGGGGTGTGTACAATCTAAGAAATAGAACAGTTGAGCCTGATTAAGGTAAACTTGCCTCTATTTTTATTAAAGAGGATGCCCCACAAAATGCTGCAGAATCTCATCACAAGGGTAGCAAAGGAAATAAATATGCAAAGCAAGAAGAATATTCTTCTGATCAGACGGAGAAAGAGGAAACAAAAATAGAAGAACAAGTGACTACTGGAAAAGCCATGAAAGGTAAAAGGATAGGTGATGCATCTTCATAATTGCCTATGTTTTACATGAGACATGCTCTTACTCAAATGAAAGTTTTAGTCTCATTGATGGAGATGCTAAAAATAAAAGAGCACAAGGAAGTTGCACTTGCACTTCTAAGAGGGATAAAAGATATCCCTATGTCAAAACAAGAAGAAATACCCTTGACTTTGAATAATGATAAAAGAGAGATTCCATCTGTCAAGGAAAAGGAAAAACAAGTAAAAGGATTAGAAAAGAGAAATGAATTCTCTAACATCTGCATTGGCAATGTGATTACTCAAGAACCACTATTAGTGGATCCTTTTTATGTAACTTTGATGATAAATCATTTTCTAGTCAAGAATTACATGATAGACTCTAGTGCTACAACAACTGTAATGCCATATCATGTCATGAAAGAATTAGGCCTTCAAGTCACAACTCCTACTAGAAGTTGTTATGCAATGGACAACATATAGATTCATGTGATAGGAACACTGAAAGACATTGAAGTGAAAATCGCTGCATTCCCTGAAGCTACCTACAGAATGGATAAGTTGTTGTAGATACAAAACCTCATTATGATATGCTTTTGTCTAGATAGTGGGCAGCAACTGTGGGAGGAAGATTGCAACTAGATTTATCATATGCAACAATTCTTGTAAATGGTACTGAGGTCAAGTTGTACAGAGAGCCTTTTTCATCTGTCATGGTAAAGATGGTCATACTTGATCAATTAAATTGTTGTGTAAATATTGAGATGAAGAACTTTACTATTGAGGAGATCAAGCGACAAATGAGAAACACTAATCCAATTGTTGATGAACTATTGTTACAACAAGATGGACTGTGGCAGATATACTTTGATGGAGGATTCTCTAAAGAAGGATCAGGAGCTGGTGTTTTATTCATCTTGCCATTAGGTATTACTTTCAAATATTCCTTCTTATTGGATTTTCATTGTACAAATAACACAGCTGAATATGAAGCATTAATCTTGGGAATGGATATTGCCATCAAGCATGGTATTAAATGTTTGAAAATTTATGGAGATTCCCAACTAATTATAGCTTAAATAAGGTCAAAATATTCTGCCAAAGATGGCAAATTGAAATTGTACAAATATTTTGTCTGGGATAGATTGAGTTTTTTTATGCTTTCAATATTTTGTGGGTGGAGAAATCCAATAATATTATGGTAGAATTTTTAGCAAATGTTGCTCTGAAGAATGATGATATCACTCTTGCTGGAATATATATGGTTGAAGTCAAGAACAGGCCCGCAGTGCCTGACAATATTCATAACTAGAATTTTTTTGAGGATGATTAAGATATCCTCAGATTTATTCAATGTGTTGATCATCATGATGGCTAGCAAATTGATTGCAATTCTTTGATTGCAGTTGTAAATGGCAAGGAGTGCATTTTTCATAATGAGATTGTCCAATTAGCATCTAAACATATTCCAAAGGGATTAGTGGAACTAGAAGGCATGTTTAGCATCAATGATAATTATATGTCTCAAAAATCCAATGCTAAGTTGGAAGACTGAAGAAGTCAATTTGGGATTAGAGACATCCCCTCAAATGGTCTATATTGGAAAAAGGATGGATAGGGATGTGAGGGTCAATCTGATAAAATTGCTAAAAAGGTACAAGCATGTCTTTGCCTGGTCTTATGAAGATCTGAAAGCTTATAGAGAGGACCTGTTCCAACATGATATTCCTTTGAAAGAGGATGTCAAACCATTTAGACAGAAGTAGAGGCCTATCAATCCATTGTTGGCCACCAAAATGCAAATGGAGCTGATGAAGCCAAGAGATGCAGGTATTATTGAACCAATAAGACATTCATCATGGGTCTCAAACTTGGTCCCAGTAAGGAAAATTAATGGGGACATTAGATTATGTGTTGATTTCAGGAAATTGAATGTAGCTTCACTAAAAGACAATTATGGATTACCTAACATGGAAGCTATGTTGCAAAGGTAACTGGATGTGATCTACTCTCTATGATAGATGGATTTTATGGTTATAACCAAGTGTTGGTTTAAGAGTCTGAACAGTTTAAGACTTCTTTCACTTCCCCTTGGGGAACATATGTGTATGCTCGCAGGCCTTTTGGTTTGAAGAATGCTGGTGCAACTTTTCAAAGGGCAATGGATGTGGCCTTCAAAGACCTTATAAATGTTCTTAAGTAGTCTATCGGGATGACTTGACTACTTTTTCAAAAATATTTGAAGATCACTGCAACCACTTGGAAAAGATATTCATTAAAGTTGTGGAATATGGAGTTTCTTTAAATCCAAAGAAGTGCTAGCTTGTTGTTACAAAGGGAAATATTTTCGGGCACATAGTATCAAAAGAAGGGATAAGAATAGACCCAGAAAGAGTTGAAGCTATCCAAAATGTAAATTCTCCTAAGAACATCAAAGGTGTACAGTCATTTCTAGGATAGATTAATTTTTTTAGGAGGTTCATTGCAAATTTTGCTGAGTTTGTTAAGCCAATAGTCAAACTATTGAAGAAGGATGTGAAATTTGAATGAGATCAAGAGAGACAATTAGCATTTGAAAAAATCAAACAAGCCATCCAAGAAGCCCATGTCCTAGTATCTCCTGATTACACTAAACCATTCTCTTTGTTTACATTTGCCTCTTTTGACACCATTGCTGCAGTACTATTGCAGAAAGATGAGGAAGGGTTTGAACATCCTATAGCATTCTTTAGCAAATCATTACAAGCAGCTGATCTGAATTATCAATTGATGGAGAATAAATCCTATGCTCTAGTAAAAGCATTAAAAGAATTTATACCTTACTTAGTCTATACCAAAATTAATTCATATGTTCCCCATGCTGAAGTCAAGGATATTTTGGTCAAAAGTGAAGTGACAGGGAAAAGGTGCAAGAGGATCAACAAAATCCAGGAGTTTGACTTGGAAATCCACATCACTAAATTGGTAAGAGGATGGGGACTAGCTAAGCTAATGACAGAAGAAAATCTATATTTAGTCCAAGTAAACAATGTTAATACTTGTGGAGAAGTAGTTACAAGTATTGAAATGCAACCCTGGTATACTAACATTGTATATTTTCTAAGGAATGCTAGTTTCCCAGAAAATTTAAATGATAACCAAAGGAGAAGTCTGGGATTGCAAGCTCAGAAATATGTGTTATTATAGGGTGACCTATTTTGGAAAAATAGGGATGTGATATTGTTTCTATGCTTAGACAAAGGAAAATATGAAAGAATCTTGAGAGAAATACATTCTGGGATGTATGGAGGACACTATTCAGCTAGAGCAACAGCTCACAAGATCTTAAGGGCTAGATATTATTGACCTTACTTGTTTAAAGATGTTTGTTCTTTTATTAGGAAGTGTGAACCATGTCAGAGGTTCTCCAATAAGATGAAGTTTTCATGTGCCCTACTGCTAAATCCTATAGTTGTAGAAGCACCTTTTTCTATGTGGGGAATAGACTTTATTGGAGAATTTGCAGAAAAATAAGTGGACACAATTGGATCCAAGTTGCTACTGATTATTTTACTAAATGGATAGAGGAAATTCCAACTAAGAAGGCTACAAGTAGAGTAGTGATTGATTTTCTGATGGATAATATCATTACTAGGTTCGATGCCCCTCTCAAAGTAGTTATGGATAATGCAGTGTTCTTTAGATCAGAAGAGTTCACTGATTTTTGCTCAGACATGGGAATTGTAATTTCATATTCATCCCCATACCATCCACATGAAGATGGGCAAGCAGAATCCAGTAATAAGAGTATTCTACAAATACTGAAGAAGACCCTAGAAAATAATAAAAGGGCATGACATGCAAAGTTGAAGCTTGCCTTATGGGAAAACATGATCACCATGAAAAGAGCAACAGGAAAATCTCCTTTTGAATTAGTGTATGGTGGTCAATCTAAAATATTAGTAAATAACTTACTTCCAGTCTACAAGTTCATTCAAGATGAAGGGTTAGAAATATTTGAGCCAATCAAAGAAAGGATGATTCAATTGGTAGATTTGGATGAGATGAGAAGAGATAGCTAGAAGGAGAATATTAAATTGCAACAAAAGATGAAATATATTTTTGATAAAAGAGCTAATGAAAGAAAATTCCAGCCTGGTGACTTGGTGCTTCAATGGAATGCTAGGGCTGAGGATAAGGGGAAACATAAGAAATTTGAATCCTTGTGGTTAGGTCCTTTTATTATCTATCAGAATTTTGGAAAGGATTCATATCTCCTCAAGAATATGAATGATGAAGAATAGGAATTGCCAGTGCATGGACAATTTCTAAAAAAATTCTTCAATTTCTTCAATTTTATCTATGCATAGTAGTTTTGTATAGGTGTGTTTCCTTCCAGTTGTGTGTTTTATTTATGTTGTGTATTTGCCTTTGTAGTAGGTTAGTGTAGTTGTGGCCTACCTTCCAGAGATCTGTTATTCTTTCTATGAACTTGCATTCAAGCATCCTCAGAGAGAGCCACTGTTGGATATATTTCTAGTTTTCTGAGTCTTGCTAAAATTTCTGGGTTCCCAATGCCAATTTTGCCTAAAAATGTTAAGGTCTCTTCAAGTGTATCATCAATTTTTCCTGCAAGTGTTGATTTCCAAGAAATGGAGTGCAAAAATGTTTTGAAACCCTAAGCCCTAGGTCATTTGTGTCCTTGTCATGCAAAAACCCTAATTATTCGCAACCTGGTTCTAATTTGAAGTTACTTTTGTCGAGTAACTTAAGTGATTTATAAGTCATGTGCTTTTAAGTGGTTGCCTTTATCTCCTGATCTTGCAACCAAAACTGAATATTCCATATAGTCTAGTGACTTGGCGCAAGCTTGTATCTATTAATCATGAGATAAATAGAATATGCTCTAAGTCATTCAGAGATTAAGCATAGACGGTTGATCTTGATCTGATCATGCGGTCGACACATGATCACGAGATAAATATGAAGTTGGCTCAAGGATTCAGAGACTTAGTGACAACCGTGGATGCAGTTTTGATCGTGTGGCCAGCACTAGATCTCGTGACTTAACTCAAGTTATGTGATTTATTCAGCAACTTGGAGATTGCTCAGTGGCGTAATCTTGTAATGTAACCTGAGGACACGATAAAGTTTATTTTTTCTCATCCACGTGATCTGCAGAAGAAATCAGAGTTAAGTGAAAGATTCAGAGATTCAGCGAGGACCGCTGATGTTTTATCAGATGAGCAGATGGCGCGTGATCTCCAAACAAATGTGAAGATCAAGGGTTTCTTTAGCGATTAAGCGATAGCCGTAGATCTTGTTATATCCTTGGCTTAACCATGTGGTTGGCGCATGATCTCCCAATTAACTCACGAGTTAGTGAATCTTTCAGAGATCTATAGATAACACAGTCGCAAAATCGCCAAATAGACCTGAGGTTAAGGCTAAGTCAAGTAAAGTATAATCTCGAGATTCAGTGCAGGCCGTCAAATTAAAAGGAAATCAAGGGTTTTCATGTAATCTCAGGAGGTTTTTATGAAGTACAAGAAGATCATGAGATTCAACGCGGATCATTGATAAAGAAAAGATCCGAGGGCTGGTGCTAAGTCTCCAAACATAACCTGAGTTAGAAAAATTTCTCAATGACTTGGAGATTCACTCAGTCGCTGAATCTTCAGAAAGGCCTTGGTTAGTTATGTTAAGTCAGAGCCAAGTCAAGTTTTATTGTGAATAAGTCTGGATCGTTGTTTAGGATCAGATCTTGTGGCTAGTGCTAAATTGCTCGAAGAAGTAAAAAAGTCAAGAGTTATGTAGTGATCAAGAGGTAGTCAGTTAGTATGCCGACACATGTTCAAGTGGATGAGAAACCTTTGATGTTTGTGAAATATTTGAATAAACCCAAGGTTGAGCAAATTGTTCAGAGACTTAGAGATAGCCTTTATTTGCATGATATCATAACAAAATGGAGTTAAGGCCAAAGATTGGGAAATTTAGCGCGAGCCATAGATTAAAAAGAAGATTAAGGGTGGTTGCATAATCTCTGGACAAATTGAGAAAGTACAAAATGACTCAGAGACTCAACGCAAGGCATAGATCAAGATCTCATCATGTGGTCTACACGTGATCTTTGAATAAACTAAGGGTAAAGTAAAACTTTTAGCGACTTCGAGTCTGCTAAGTCACGTGATCTCCAAATAGACTCAGAGTTAAGACAGGTTTATTCTTTTACCTTGACATGAGATCTTTGAACAAACCTAAGGTTAAGAAGAAAGATCAGTGATTCAGTGAGGATCGTAGATCTTGTTTCAGATGAATGGCTAGCGCTAGGTCTCCAAATATAACTAGAGTTAGTAGAAACATTCAAAGACTTGGAGATAACACAGTTGCGCAATCTCTAGATAGACTGTGGTAAGAGTAAGGTGAAATCATAAGGGTTTGTTCTCATGCCATTATAAGGAAATAATGTAAAAAGGATGGCCTATTAAAGAGGAAAGATTCTGACAGGATGTAAGAAATCTGTTGAGCTGTGAAAAAGTAAGAAAACAAGCCAATCATATCGAGTTTAAAGCTTTTTCACATATACTAGGGTTTTAAAACTAGAAAAGCACTCATGACCTTTCCCAATTGGGCTATTCAAATTTGTTTACCTGTCAACTTTAGGTGCCACGGCTAGGAAAGAATTGATGTCAAGGCATGCAGATTTATGGCAGAAGTGATTGAGCAACAGTTTCCAGGTTCTCGACTAGACTGGTGCATTAAATTCTAAATGATAAATAGACGCAGCCTTTGTACATTTCAGATTACCAAAGTTCTTTAGAGTGCAGAACTAAGAAATTCCATAAGTTTTAGAGTTTTCAAAAACAAAGAATTGCTTGAGTTTTATAGTGAATTATAAGGATAAGTTTGTGTCTGAGAGAAAAATTGTTCAGTAAAGATCAATAAAGATGAGCCAAGCAGGACTGAGGGAGGCTTTGACTAGTGGAGGAAGTAGAGATACAAAAGAGGAACATAAAGTGAAGAGAAACTACTCTGAGGAGTTCATGGCTCTTCTACCTAAGACTAACCAAAATAAAAAGGTAAATTATGAACTCTTCTCTGATGATATGTCAAATTGTAGAAATCCAAATACTCCCGGGGTTTCTGGTTATCATCTATTCGATTACTTTTATAGTAATAGGGACAAGCCAATTCCCATATAAAACCCTTAGACATTAGGCCTGGCTAAGCTGGTTATCACAAATATCTTCGTAGATGTAGACTTATTGATTGAGCTAGCTAGAAAGTACGATTCTCTTTCTAGGACTATCAAGAAAAGTAACGGGATAACTTTAGTCACTTTGGATAGGGCATCTTTCATGAAAGCCTTTGATATATACCATCCTTGTACCACATATATATATATATTTAACCAAGTTGCAAAATAAGTATGTTAGGGAGGCCTCCATTGTTAGTAGGTTGATCTAGGCTCATGTGCCCAGATCAAATAGAAATTACATAGCTCCCCTGCCAAATTCTGTTGCACCATATTTTATAAGGATTTGAGGTTCTATATGAAGTATATTGCTTATGGGCTATGTAGGGTGTTGGGAATAGATGGGGGCAGTGAGAGGTTGCCTGCAGATCTTCTTATGATTATCTTGGACCTTCAGAACTCACATGCCAATACTGACTTTGACTACATTCAGTATGTCATTGACAAGATATATCAAGGCCTCATAGATATCCACAAGAAAGCCAACCCCAAGTTCATGCATTATTCTATTTTAATGCATTTAATTTTATATTTCAACATCAACATCATGGACACACAGGATCTGAGACCAAGGATGCAGTTCCACGACCAACCAAACCCTATATAAGTCTGGCTTAGGGTTTGGGATTATACTTAAAATGAAAATGAGTTCTGTGGTTTTCAGAACTAGGTTGCATATCCTCTTTTAGGTCTGCTAGGTCTAAATATAACAAGGTTTCCAATCAAGGTGCTACAACTTCTCAGACCTTGCCAGTATGTGAACAAATGGGAAGGAGATCACAATTGGGAAGATTTATAATGTCAAAAAACCTTTAATTTGATTAGGGTTTACGGATGTTCCCAACCCCCACACATACTTCCAAGTATGTGCCTCCAAGAGTAGATGTAATGGAGTTTATCTGACAGCTAATGTAGATAGATAAGGAGCATTTGGATCCCCACAGAAAGCGTACTTTCACACCCAGGCAGTTCAAGTTTTATAACTTCACTATTGGGAAAAGAGCCATGGGCAATGTGAACATATGGATAGGGCAATAAATGATGAGCATGGCCTTGTGCAGGTATGTAGATCCTGAAGGTTTCATTAAAAGTGCTAAAAATTTGCTAACCCTAAGCATCCCTATTATCAAGGAGCATGAGGAATGTATTGAAGAAGACCTTATCAGAAATATTTTGGAAGATGAAGAGGTATCCACCAGAGTTACCAAGTATGAGGACCTTGTATACTTGGAGCAAGAGATAAAGAAGGCAGGGATTCCTTTTGGAGGATTTTTCCCTAAAGTGCCTTATTTGGCAAGAATTTCTAAGATGATTGATTCATACAATACTTTGTATAATCAACTGGAAGGCCAAATTGAAGATAAACAGAGAGGCCCTAAGAAGCTTTCTTCCTCTGATTATGAAGAGGATAGTGATGGAGGATACCCAGTACATAAGGTTCGGGTGCCAGCAAGAAGTTGAGTCCACTTTTTGGGCAAAAAGTGGAAGTGTTTTTCTTGTTTTTCAAATTTTCTGTCAATTGATGTCAAAATTTGAGGCACTTAGAAATTGAATCTCAAAAAAATCCGCTAATAGAAAATGTAGTGCTTAGAGTCTATTTTTCAAATATATAATTTTTTTGAATACCCACATGGTAGAGTATATTTAGTAGGCATGTTTAAAAACCTCTTTTTCAAAATGGCTGTTTCAGGACCATACCCCACATGTGTACAACCACCCTATTTTGAAGTAAATAAATGAATTTTTCTAATCCTTTTGGGGGAAGGTACCTAACACATCAAAGATTGGTCAGAATATATTTTTTTTTTTTTTTTAATTAAATATATTTTTTTATATTAATTTTTAATTGACTATAAAGTATATTTTCAAAACTTCTCTTGTACGACCACCATAATTTGACGAAAATTTCACTTTTTTGGGAATTTTTTTTTTTTTAAAAATTTTGAATAAAATTCTATGTAGAATGGTCTCATATAATTCTTTTTTTCAAAAACCTAAAATCAAAAAAGTTATTAAAGTTTTAGTGAACCTTACTATTTTAAGTTTAGGTACCACTTTTGATTAATAAATATTGTAAAAATAGTAAAATTTATCATATCACTATAAAATTTATGTTTTTGAAATCTAGATAGTAAGATCTCTAATGGGTTTTAATTTCATCAAAAAATTCGATTAGGAAGACCCTCAAAAAATTACGGCAAGACAAAAATCTGGTGTTCAAATGCCTTAGCGATTATTTTGGAGGTCCAGGCATAGGTGTGGTCCCACCAAACCTATCCCGAACCGAAATCCAATGTAAATGGTGGTTTTGTAAATTTAAATTTTAAAAAATGGGCACACGTTTAAAAATGTGTACCCATTTCTTAAATGTAATATATCGACATGTAAAAATGAGTTTTTTTATAAAAAAAAAAAATTAAAAAATGGGCACCCATTTTTTGAATTTACGATCGGGTGTCCGAGCCTAAGACGGGTGCCCATTTTTTTCAAAACGGGTGCCCGTTTCTAGCGGCAGTTTTCAAGCCCACAAGACTTCCGCGGAATTGGTACCCAACTTCTTGCACTTACCCAACCCTCCTCACATGAATCAACCACCTGCAACATAACAGAATAGAGGTTAACCTTGTTGAGGTACCTGATATTGAGGTAACCAATGAGCCCCCAAGGAAGAAATAGAGAATAGAATCAGGGGAACCTTCTCAAGTTGAGACACAAGGAAAGAAAAAAGATAAAATAAGTGCCCTAATTAGTGGTGATAGGCAGTATTACCATCAGCTTAGGAAGACAATCAAGGAAGGGAAGAAATTAAAAGAGGATATACAAGAAGAAATTGAATTAACCCTATAGCTGTGTCAAGATGAGAGAGAGCTTCATCAAGAAGAGTTCCTCAGTGATGATGCCTTCATTAAGATGGAATAATTCAAAAACTTCTTGATTTGGAGGAAGCAACAAGAAGTGGGGGCTCAATTTATACAATTGACAGAGGGTGGCCCTACACAAAGTGAAGCCTTACAAGACCTGCAAGCTTATGACCCTGAAATAGAGACCATGACACCTAAAGAGGCTAGACAACTAGTAAAATATAGTTGAATGTTACTTGTGCCTAGGTGGGATTTGGCTTCAACTTTCATAATTGACCAGATCAGAAAACAACCAAATGCTAAATTGTCTTCTGAGACTCAAGTGGGGGAAATGATAAAAGGCTGTGGATATGACACCAGGTCTCAGACTTTAGTAATGTGATTATTAGCTCCAAGAACACTGAAGCTGTCTCTGGTGAGTATTGAAGAAAATATGGATGAAGACAAAATTATATGGTCTATCCATAATACTTCAGATTTAGAGATCTCCAAGGCTATCACCCACTTTGCATACCTCAATGAAGAAAAAATAGAGCAGATGTCAAATAGGTATAAAAGACTCTTTGATGAGTCAATTGTTGTGGTAAAGGATATAGATGTGTGCTTGATTAAGATTCGAAGCATTGCAGGGGGAAGTAGAAACTTTGAATAAGAAGATAGAAGAGGCTCCTAAAGCTCTTCCCACTCCACCCAAAGAAATTGTGGATGCTCAGATAGAGACCACAAAATATTTTCCACTCGGAACAAAGCAAGGTAACAAAGATCAGAATAAAGTGGCTTTAGAAGCCCTATGGAAAATCTTGCAGCACATGATTGATGTCCTGAAAGGTAAAGTTGACTTGGTGCACAAGGCTTATAATAAGCTACCTGGCCTAGAGATAGAGGTCAAAAGCCACATTGCAAGTTTGGACCCATACTTTAGCACATGGTCAGGCAAGGAGTTATTTTTTGAAAGGTTGGAAGCCTTGCAACCACATAGGATAGATCTCTTTGAGATTGTTTGTCAAGTGGGAGAAGTAATTGAACAAATTGGAACAACATTGTCTTTCTTTAAAGGCAAAGCTAATAAAATTCAAGCAAGGATTAATATGTTTGGCCAAGATTTCAACAGGTTTATTCCTCCATTTAAGGGAGAAGATGGTAAGATCAAATTAATGGAAGAATGGAGAAATGAGTTTGACACTCTATTGCCTATTAAAGAGGCATTCATAAGAGATGACAGTGTCTTGGATATGGATAGATTCAATAAGACCTTGGATGAAGCCTTTAAAGGAGAGACAAACTTCATAAAGTTTGTTACAGATGTCAAGGTCATAACAGATGCCAAATGGGACAGGCAGAAGGCAGAGTTACAGAGCATTCAGGGTTTTAATTGCCCTTCAGAGGTTGAAGTTACACAATGGGATAATATCACAAAGCCCAAGAAGAAAAAGACAGTAACCATTGACCTGGATGTGTTGGATGAGGAGTAGAATGACACCTGATACTTGATCAATGAGCACATGGAGGGTAATCATCAGCAAGACTAGTGTAAGTTAGCATGTATTGGTAGTCACTAGGTCTCACAACAACCTCAAGAGGTTACCCAGAATATGTGCGGACAAAGGTGCCAACTACCAAAGATTTGAAATCATTTCAGATAAGCTACTCAAGTGTTTCTTCTCCACCGACTAACGCTGAAACTATAATTTTGTCTTTTAGTACTTTTTAGGTTAAGCTTAGCCATCCAAAACTTGTTGCATCCTTGATCTTTAAGGATTCCAAGATGGCTAGTGCTCTCTCTATATAGCAGGTTGTAACACAATGTAAAGGATGGTGAATTTACAACTGCGAGGCAGACTTCTTATTTTTGTCTAGTTTTCAAGCTTTTTGTCTCTCTGAATGTATTGAAGCAGAAGTATATTAATAAAATACAGCGGAGTTTCCTATTTCACATCTATGATGTCTTCTTGTATTTATGATTATGCTCTTGTATGTTTAATCTATAAGGCATTTTAAGCATACTGGTTATAAGGTAACTGTGCGATTATTTGTAAGTTTCTTTCAAGGAAGCAGTAAATCTTATGAGTAGTTCAAGAGGGCTAGATATTAGTGTGAGAATTTGATAGATGAGTGTGGAAATGAGAAGATAGTTTGTAAGGCCCTCTATCTGGGCTTCATATGTGTTTCCATTAATTAGTTTCTGTGAATATATATTTCAATTGACTCTTTGCCCAGGATTAGGCACTGGTCTAGGTTTTGATAAGTAGTTATCATCATCAATCTTAAATCTATACAATCATTTACATTCATGTTATTAAGAACATATATGCTTAATTATTTGTATTGAATAATACAATTAAATTTATTGATTCCTTGAAGAGATAATTATTAGGTTAGCCTTCCTGAGTCAAGAACTCTAAAAAGAAGAAGGATGAGAATCCTTGTTTCACTGTTATTTGCTCTTGTCAAGTTCATGGTCTGGCTTGTTAAGCTTTGCATTAAACTGATCATAGTCATTTGCAAGATGTGCTATTAGTTGTTGCAGTAAAAGGAAAGAAGCAAATCAGTGTAGCCCTTGATCCATTGTTAAAGTTACTAGTGAAAAGTAGTAACCTATAAAAGGTACACCCGCTTGAGTCTACGGAGCTCAAAGAAGGAGGATTAATCCTCATTAATTAGACTTTTACTTGCATGAGTCAAGAGTTGGGAATCTAAGAGTCAAGCACTATTGCTATATTGAAATTCTACAAAAAAAAAGCTCTAACACCACATTTGAAGCATGTTCCTTGAAATCTTCTATCTTTTCCTCTTCCATATACACCTCTACCTCTCATAGGGTACTATTTCATTCTTGTATCATATCTTTCTTTTTGAATCTTTGCAGGGTTGCCCTTCTTTTTAGTGTTGAATTTTCTTTACTACCATCCCTTTCCTTTTTCTAAATCCACCTCTATTCTTGGTTGCCCCTTGCTTTCTTGCCAATTTCTCATTTTCCTTAAGGGCATACTAATATGCTTCTTCTACAATTCTTAATCTCATCATGCTTAACTCATCTTGAATGTTCAACCTTGGTCCATTAATATATCTAGAAACCTTCTCATGTTCTAATTCATTACGACCTAATCTTATTGAAATTTTATAGAATTATTCAAGGTGGTTGCAAGAAGTTGAGTCCCACTTTTGGGCAAAAAGTGGAAGTGTTTTCCCTATGTTTCAAATTTTCTCTCAATTGATGTCAAAAATTGAGGAACTTAAAGATTGAATATAAAAAATATTTAGTAATAGGAAATGTAGTGCTCAGAGTCTACTTTTCAAATATATAATTTATTTCAATACCCAAATCTTAGAAATTACTTTTTAGTAGGCATGTCTAAAAACCACTTTTTCAAAATGTTTGTTTCATGACCATACCACACACATGTACACCACCATATTTTGACCCAAATAAATGATTATTTGTAAATCCTTTTGAATAAAGATATCCAAGACGTCAAGGATTGATGGACATATTTTTACTTAATTTTTATTGAATATTTTAACTTTTATTATTATTTTATTGACCATAAAGCCTATTTTGGAAACTTCTGATGTATGACCACCATTAATTAATTTAAAATTAACATTTTATATATATATATATATATATATATATATATATATATATATATATATATATATATATCTTTTAGGAAATTCTATGTAGATTGATGTCATGTAATTTGTTTCCAAAAAATGTAAAAACAAGAAAGTTATTAAAAATTGGACAAGCTCGCTATTTGAAGTTTAAGTACTACTTTGATTAATAAATAATACAAAAATCGTAAAATTAATCAAATCTCCAAAAAAATTACATTTTTTTAAACTCTAACACTAAGGAGTCCAATGGATTTCGTTTCGTCAATAGATTGGTGAGGAAGGCCTTCAAAAAATTAAGGCAAGACATAATTTATGGTTTCCAATGCCTTAGCCATTAATTTGTAGACCCAAGGCATAGGATTGGTCCTACCAAGCCTATCCCTACCCAAAACCCAATGCAAAGGGGAGATTGTGAATTTAACTTTTAAATAACGTGTTAAAAAATGTGTACATGTTACATAAATATATTAAGTTTGAATGTAAAAATGAATTTGTAGATATACTTTAAAAAAAAAAAAAAAATTTACACACATACGGGTTTTGCAAAAAAATGCGTGCCTATTTTTTGAACTTTTAGATCGAGTGCCCGAGCCTAAAATGCGTACCCATTTTTTTCAAAATGCATATCCAATTTCTAGCGGCATTCCTAAGGTCGGGAAAAATTCCCCCGAATTAGGACCTAACTTCTTGCACTTACCCTTCAGTATAGACTGAACTCTTTGTCTTAAATTCTACAATTGCTTAAGAAGATCAAGCTGATAATTCCTTGGTAGAAATTTGGCCTTCGTTTTTCTAACCATGTTGTCCCATCCAGTGATTTTATCTCTGTGATTCCTTCTTCTCTCAACCTACACCTCTTTCCATGATAGTTCAGCATGTCCTTTCAGATTTGTTTGAGCAACCTTCATCCTCTTGGAATCCTCCACTTCATAAAACTCAAAATATAATTCCTCCATTTCTATTATCTAATCTATTAGTTAATCTAGTTCTAAGCTTCTTGAGAAGCTTGGAAAGGTACATTCTTGTTCCTTTTCCAATATTGGAGATAACTCTTATTAGCTTCCTTTCTCCAGCATCCATTTCTTCATCTGCGTTCTCATTTTCTAGTCCTGCAATTTCTACTTCTTCATCTTCACCGTCAGTATCTTCATTTTCTCTGCCCCTTCTCATTCCACCTTGTAATGCATCCATCCTGTCTTGCACACCTCTAAGTGCCTCTAATTCCTCATCTAACCTTCATGTTGCCGCTACCTCTGTCATTCTTCCCCTTGGTGGCATCTTGCTGCCCTAAATCAAATTTCTTCTTGTTGTAAGTGCACACCTACAATCACCACTCATAAGGGTTTTCTTCACCTAAACACAAACTCAAATCTTACATTCCAGACTTGTAGTTGAGCTCTGATACCATGTTGGTGGTACCCACCCTACTTTAGATGCCCAAACACTTCACAAATGATGAACAATAGATGTTGCAGGTTCAGAACAACTGTTGCAAACTTAGGATACATTCTAGACCCAAAATAGTTACTACAGACCCAGACCTTATTCTACAGAAGCAGATTAGCAACTAAAATATAGTCTATTTCTACAGGACAAAATGCAAGTTTTTGGGATGTAATCTACAACCATAGAGACATAAAAAAACTCTATAGCAGGAGTTTAATAATCAAACAACTCTCACCAATATCAATATAATCAAATTAAAGACACACATTTACATCCATTTAGAGCTACGTATTCTTGGAAATGATCATTCAGAAAACCCACACACAATCAAGAGAATAAATATATTTGCAGCGTCAATGTTTTAATTACTTCACATATGAAATATAGTCCCTTACAGTCATTTACAATACATTCTCAAGGTTTAAAACATAAATTGACTTTACTTTGTTCTTTCTTGATCTCAAATATTCACCGTGCACTCTCCTTCTTTCCTTCTTTCCTCTAGGTGCCGCTCTCTTTTTCCCCCTATATGCTGCTTTTTCCCTCTCTCTCTCTTTTTTCCCAAAACAAAACAAGAAAATCCCTCCAAAATTCTGGGAAATTTCCCAAATCCTGCCTAAACTGCTTCAACGGCCAAAAATCCCTCATAATTTGATTTTCCAAGCTT
>MU227275.1:208205-238875 GCA_018584345.1 Thuja plicata
GGCTAAAAAGATGTCTTCCTTTCTGTTGTGGAATTATCCCTTCTTTGGCCTGCACTCATTCCTCTTCTCAAAAATGGTTATCTAGAAACTTTGGATACTGTTTCTCATCCATGCACAAAATGTTCTAATGATCGTATAAAATTACTTTAGGCCTCCAGTATTGATGAGATGTACAAGTGTAAAATGTTTTTGCAAGACTGGGATCAATTTGTGTAGTGTACATAAATGCAAGGCGGTGATTATTCTCAACGATCGACAGGTAGCTAGGACAATAGCTAGGACTAAAGATAACACAACTCAAGAGACCATCATAGGTTGTCTCTTTCTTCGGTCTATATTATTGACAGAATGTTTTACATTGCATTAGCTCATCAAATCTGGGGATTTGAAAGAATTTAATAGAATATTTTCATGACAACGTATATTATTTAAGTTGATGTTGCACGAATTTATCTACTTTGCGCACTTGTATACTATGAAGATGGTGATAAAGAAGCATCTCCTACCATGGCCATGCTTCTTTATCGCCGTCCTCATAGTCTACAAGTGCGTGAAGTAGATAAATTTGTGTAACGTCAACTTAAATAATATACATTGTCATGAAAATATTCTATTAAATTCTTTCAAATCCCCAGATTTGATGAGCTAATGAAAGGTAAAACATTCTATTAATAATATAGACCGAAGAAAGAGAGAACCTATGATGGTCTCTTGAGCTATTTTATCTTTAATGTGCATATCCGTCGGTTTTTTGACATTTCATAATTAATTTTTGACAGCAGTGCTATACCTTCGATAGATAAAATGTTAGAGAATCATAATTTATGACAATTCTTCTGACAGTAATGCTATACATTCGACAGGGAAATCTGTCAAAGAAATGCTGCACGACTGTTGCTATTCCAATAGTTACAGTGTCGCAAATAGAAATTTTTTGACATAAACTTTGACAGTAATGCTATATATCCGACAGGTATATCTATCAGAATTAGGTGGAAACTGTCGGTATGCCAACAGTTATAATTTCGGAAAGGATATGTTTTCGACAGTTATTTCTGACAGAGATTGTATATTTCTGATAGGTCGTGGTGTCGAAATGCCGATGGATGAACCACAGGAAATTCCATAACAAAGTTGTTGTCATGTGCAAGTTTCTGATGTGATGTGGTGTCGGTAAACTGAGGGATGTGTCTTCTGTCGCAATTTCCTACACAAAAATGGCAACGGACTCATGTGTTAAAATACCGACAAATGAGCGTTGGAAATCTGACAAATGGCCACCAAAATTTGACCTCAAATGTACTAGTGCTTGCAAGAATGAGTAGTCTTGATATACTCTGCCTCTATCCATATCATACATCCTACATCCACCACATTCCATGAGGTGACATCTATTTGATGCATACTATCAAACCTTTCACACGTCTTGTTTGTTCTCTACATTTTGCATACATGTCTATCAAGTTTGTTGCAACGACAACATTCTCAAGCTCCTAGTTTGGCACAAGAAAGGAGGACGAATGTTAAAGATAATGATACCACATTTCAAAGGGGAAGAAAGGAACACAAGGAAATGGAAGGGCATGGCATCTCTTTCGTGGAGCCATAAGAAGTTGCTAAAAAGTGAGGGGGAAATAGATGCCCAAGTCATCAATATTTTGAATTTTGTCCTTAAAATATAAGTATATTTATCTGTGTTTTCTTTTGCAAATATATTCCCTTCTATATTAGCTTCTTACTTAAAGGTGGAAGGTTTCTAGTTGATATCATTATTAAGTAATGCATGGTTGAATACTCCAAAGAACCATATTTAGTAAGCCTTTTTATTTAAAGGAGCATATGTAGTTCATTGTTCTAATGATCTTTTACTAGGAGTTTTTTTGTTGTCTTGCATGCTCAACAAACCTAAATCTTATATAATTTTTGAAGAGTGTAGTTAGCATTTAAGTCTTTCATTCTAACTTTGTGTATGTAAGTTAATGAATCTTAGATTAAATTATCATTAACAAATCGATCTAAGGTTTGAAGAAAATGAGAGGGAGGATAATGGTTTATCTAAATTATTAATTAGAATTAAGTTTTATTTTATCAACTATAAGGTTTAGGGTCCTTTCAAAACCTATTTTTCACCTAATCAAAACTATAAGAGTCCATACAATTGATTATACATCATTAACAACTTTAAATAAGAAAAATGTTTTTCAGTTTTTATTATGGTTTGAACCACTTGAAAGAGTTGAAAACTAGCATACAATCTGTACACAAGATTTATGATAATTAAAACCAAGGACTTAGTAATGGATTTGATTTGACAACAAAACCCCTTTATTGCATTTTTGTTCAAATAGTGATCGAGACTAGTAAACATATACATAAAATTAAAATGGTCTCATTGGGATTTCATGAGATTAATTTTATCGTAATGTTCATATCAATAAATGTCCTTTGAATTATCTTTGACGATGATGTCAAGATTAAATTTATGTCTCATTCTTGGAATTATGCTTAGGCATACAACTATGTAAGGGAAATCTAATAAATTTAGACCAAGGGTTTGTTAACCAAAAAGAAAAGATGTTGATTGAATTTTTAAGTACAATAAGCTTGATAAGGGAAATATAATGGGAACTAAGGAAAGGGTTCTATGATTATGTTGGCCCAATAAATAAATAATTTTGATTAATTAGCAAAAATAGGTTTTGAAGGGACCTGAAACCCTTTATAGAACATTACATCGAAAGATTAAGAATTAAAATCCACAAGAAAGAGACGTGACCCAACCAAAAAATAGGCCTACAAAGAGGAAACAAAACTAACAGTGAAAAATACATAAAATACCAGCAAACAATTTCCACCCAGAGGATAAACTAGCTCAGATCCCAACATAAGAAGAGCAAGATTGACCCTTAAGGGTCTCATCCATTTTTTCTTCGATATCCTCCATTCTGCCAATGATGGTTTTGATATCATTAACACACTTTCTTTCTATAGGAAACTTCTTCTTGACACTTTCCCTGGTCCTCATACCTAGTCCACCACTCTCTCCCTGTGCATCATCCCCTTGTTCTCTGCCTTCGCCCATGCCCTTCTCCAACATCTTAACTAGAAATCTGAGATTAGTGCTAGAAGCACTCATGCTTTCACGGCTATGCAGGAGGATCTCATAAATGGTATTTTCCAACTTATCCACCCTACCAAAAAGGACATCCAGCGCATTCCCCTTATCCTGAGGCTGAATAAGCCCAGATTCATTGCTCCACCCATCCATTTTCTACTGCAGACCATTATACCTAGCTTCCAGCTTCCGATATTTGAGGTTGAGCATCTTAATTTCCTAAAATCACCATTTATTAAATATGAAGGAGTAAAGGACCTCCGCTTTAGCAGTTTGCAAGGCACCCAGAGTAAATTCCTCTTTGTCATTGAAATCATCAAACACCTATTTAATAAAGGACTCCCTAACCTGCTGGCCACTAACATCTTCCATATCATCCTCTATTTCCTCCAATTTCTCAGGAGAAACAAGAACATCATGCCTATTACCCTCCAAAAAATCATCAAAGGTGGGCACCTTACCAGCTTTTTCATCCCCGAAATCCCCATAATTATCTTTTGCTTCCATTTGAACAACCTTCTCAACTAAATATTTTTAAAAAATTTAGAATCAAGGGTCAAGTTCTCACCATAATTACCTTCAGGAGTAGGAAGAAAATCATTGACAGGATTCAAAATAACATTTTCATCCTTCACCAAAGACTTTCATTTTTCTCAATTTTCAAACCCTGAGCTTCAAACTGTTACAAGTGTGGTTGTCGTTGCACCAAAATATTGACCTTTCAATGTATGATACAACCACTAGATATAGAATTGACATGAGGCGGTTAGTCCCTTGTCATGAATCTCGAGGGGATAACTGACCATTTTGCCAAAAATCTCCCCCTCAACATTACCCAAGGGGATTCAAATCTGTGACCAAGCTTTGATACCACTTGTTACAAGAGTGGTTGTCATTGCACCAAAATATTGACCTTTTAATGTCTAATACAACCACCAGAATTATAGAATCCACAGGAGGTGGTTATTTCCTTGTCATGAATCCCGAGGGGAGCGCTGACCATTTTGCCAACACAAACTCCTCCTAGGCTTCATACTCCTCTCCAAAATCACCAGTCTCTTCTTCATTCCCATCCGAACTGGAAGCCTTCGCCACATAGATATTCTCCTTATCAAAAGATTCATCCGTATCAAAATCCTCCTCCTTGTTGCTATCATTGGAATTAGACTCTTTCTTGCAAGTATTCAACCTACTTTTCTTCGATCTCCCCTCAATGTAACCCCCAAATTTCCTTTTTCCTTTACCCATAGCAGGGGTTTTGTTCAGGGACTCAAGGAAATTATCCCTTATATGCTCAAAGGTTAATAAAATGAGTCCCTCATGCAACACATGCTTCTTTTCCTTCTTGTTATCAGTAAGACTCTTAGACATAGAGCTATGCAAGTAAAACTAACCAGGTCTTTGTATCTAAAATGGTTTAGTAGCACAAATTGGTGTGACTGAGCCCTAGTAAATCTTACACCCATAGTTACATATTCCATAATCACAATTAAAACTTTGCACCAAACCTCCTTAATTTTATTAACATCATAGAATCCATTCATTTTAGCATTCAAAAATTTACCTTTCTCTTTCTCTGATTTCATGAATTTCTTGGCCGTCATATCCGAAACCTTGCGATTTGTGTAGAAATTCAGACCCTTGTTGGGAATGTCAGTGACATTTGCAATGAGCTCAACCATGAGGTCCACCTTCTTCCCTTCAATAGTAACAAAATCATTTCGCCATCCATCAATTAAAATTCTGCATGATAGCCTTATCATACCCATGAAGCTTCTCTACATATGGAGTTAAGCCCCCTTTTCTCATCTTCTTCCATACCATAGCCTCCTTCTTCACCTTCAGGCAATTATCAGGTTCTTCCCTTTTCAAATCACCTCCCATTCTTCTCCCCTTCAAATCAACAACGCTCTTCAAAGTCTCAAAAAAATAAATTCCCAAATAATCGGCTTCAGTAGAGTGATCAAAGACACTAAAAACAACCCATAAAATGTGTGACAAGGAAATATCATTATTTATGCTGCCGTCACTCCATGTTTTGCAATCACCACCTACATAGTTCGTAGTCCTCGATCTGGTAACCATCATTAATAGGTAACTTGCCTTCTTTACTAGTGATCTTATCATAATTAATACGGGCTTTGGTTTCATCATTAAGATAATTGTAATCCTCCCAGATTATAATATCATTAGATTTAACATCGTGGTTAGCCAAGTTATCTGCCACGTTGTTACACTCCCTGTAAGCATGTGATATGCAGACTTTAAAAAATGAGTTAATAATAGTTTTGTCTTTCTCAATTGAAATATCTATAGTCCATGAGGGGGTATAGTCACCTCTAAGGCATTTAATTATGTTCAGAGAATCACCTTTGATCTAAATGTTTTTGCATTCTAATTTTTTAGCTAGGGTTAAAGAATAGAAAAACCCTAGCACTTCAGCCACATGGTTAGTTTTAGAGCCTAACAGAACCAAGATAGCACCCAAAAAGTTTCCTCTGTATTCTCTGATGACTCCATCGCACCCCGCATGACCAAGATTTCCTTTTTCTGGGCCATCAAAATTAATTTTGATCCATCCATCAGGAGGGGAGATCCAGACACAATTTTCAACTTTTTTTTTATTGACCTAGTATCATTTAAATTCTAGCAATCCATCAGATGCTGATTGCAATCCCCTTTCTAGATGAATTTGGTCATCATATTTTCATGAATCCCCCTAACATTTTTTTTCAGTCACCGCAAAGAGATGGAACAACTTCTCTCTAAATATTATATTATTTCTCTCCTTCCACAAATTCCACACCACATGAGGGGAGGCTAATTGCCAAGAACAACAAACTTTCTTATTAGAACTCGGGCATATCCACTGCTAGAAGAAGTTCTGGAGAGAGTAAGGGAAAATCTAGCTAATATCCCATTTCTACAGTAGAAGTGACCAGACCTATTGAGAAAAAGGGTAATGCAAGAAGATGTAACTGGAATTCTCTTCATTTGAGCAACACAAACAATATTTGTGAGGAAGGAAGAAATCCCTTTTAATAAGATTATCCATAGTAAGAACCTTATTTTGAATGAAAATCCAAAAAAAAATCTTAATTTTAGGGGTTAGAATATTATTTTGTACTTTCAACCATAAATGATTAATGGTAGGAATATCAAATTGAATAGTAGAGGCAAAAGCAACTGAGAACTGACCAGAAGGTGTAATTCCTCATGTTGGTCCTCTCATTTTTGAGGGTACCATTTTATTTTTGTGTAGATTTTAAGTCATCTTTCATGGGAAATTTCCAGTGTTTCAGAGGACTTGCATGGTTTCATATCAGATTTAGGTATGGCAAAAGGTTGGAATGAAGCATTATAATTGCTCAGGGGTCTTACTTGCATGGTCATATCAGGTGGAACTATACTAGTAAATTGATCACATCATTGATTTTAAGTCTGCTTTGGAAATAGCTAAGGCCATTTATCCCACATTCATAGTGTTGGGGATAAACTTAAAGTTTTTATAACCGCTTGTATATATGCAAAGTGCCTTAAAGGAGTGTGGTTTTTGGGCCAGTGAGGTTAAGTGGTTGGTGGTTAGTGGCGGCCAGCTGGCGGTTAGGAAAGACAATTTTGGTGGGCCCATGGTCAGCGGCTAGCTGGCGGTCAGGAAAGACAATTTTGGTGGGCTCGTGGTCAACGAAAAGACAATAGATTATTGATGTGTGGCGGTAAAGACTATTTGGATAGAAATCCATGTAGGTGGACACATTGACAGATGGAGGGCTCTCGCATGATTGCGCGATCCTAGTCACAAGAAGGAAAAGGCTTCACGTGATCACGTGAGTGTGACATATGGATGGGGCTAGCCAAATAGATTGATGATGTGGCATAGATCTTGATGAATCAGAGCATGCCACCTGGAAACAATGGAAAATAATGATGATGTGCAAGAATGACACATGGAAAACTAACAGAGGATGTCAAACTGTAGTGTCACGGGGTTAGACTATAGTTATAAAAATTACTAAATTTTTTTGGTAACTTTCCATGTGTCCGTGATTTTGAGAGAGAGAGAGAGAGAGAGAGAGAGAGAGAGAGAGAGAGAGAGAGAGAGAGAGAGAGCAATCCTTTTGTTGAGATGGTAAACATATGGACTCACATACTTTTCAAATTTTCCATGTGGTAGGAGTTTCCATATGAAAATCAAAACAGTATTGACCAAGGTCATCTGTATTTTTTGCCTCTATTATCTCATTGATTAACCTTGTCTATTTGAAGATAGGTTGCGAGAAATGGATTTAAAGATAGATTGCCAGAAATGGATCAGTATGCCAGGGGAATCCTATTAGAAAGAACAGTATGATAAGACCGACATGAGAAACAAAAAATATTCAGAATATTTGAATTTACAGAGCATCATGGTGTTTCAGTAAATCTGCAATGGAATCTGACATGTCTCTGATCGCTCATTTATTTATGCTTACAGTTATAGGCATTGAAAGTTAATTGTCAAATTACATTCTATGCAAGTGGACAAGGATTTATGAGTTATAATTGTAACCATTCCATGGCCTATTTTCCCAGGCGTTATTGAAAATGGATGTTGTTAAGGATAAGCAGTGTCTCTGGATATAGATGCAAAAAGAGGATTGGGATTGATTGTATGAAGAGAGAACATGTTTTATAAAGAGGCATTAAAATGGGAATGGGTTTCTAAAGAGATATTAAAAGGAGGACTGACTTGCAAACTCATAAATCATTCGAGCTTCACCTTTTTATACCCTTTGAATCAAATATACTGGTTCATTGGATGGAGAAGAGGAAGAGGTGATGTCAAGTCCTTGGGTTACTCTTTTTGAATTATTTTCAGAATATGAGGGATTCCTTGAAAGAGTTTTGATGGGAATCTTGCATCCTAACTTCTCTTGCATTGCAGCCATGAACTGTGCTATATTGGCCCAGCTTTGTTGTTTGTTTCTTCTAGCAGTAACATTCTTGTTGCCAACTGATTGAGTTTATGCGTACTTGAATGAGCTAGGGGAGAAACATATCTCATATGGAAATATTTTTACTTCCCTGTCAAGCATATAAATATTGTTGACTGTGCAGGTAGGAAGTGTGATGGATCATTTACGATTGAAGGCTGAAATAATTTATTTTCTTCTGGTCTATTTTTCATATGGTTTAAAATTGTAATGGATCTTTGTCTTTTCTGGCTTCAAGCTTGTTGGATCCCTTGTCTTATAAAAGGGGATTTCAGGGCCTAAAAGAAAAGTTTCAAGTTGATGGTCCTGGTAGCAAGTCTTAGCTGAGAAGGAATAACACTGTAATTTTCCAGAAATTAATTTGAAATGAATCTGGTGTGAATCTTATGAAGTTTTTGTTAGAGTTTGAAATTTGTATGGCATGGCATAGATAGCAGAGGATTTTATTTGGCATATAGTGCTAGCTTGTATATCTCCAATGTATAATGATTTCATGTCTCGAATGAATAGAATGATGAGTTTTATCCACTCAGTGCATTGTTGTGATGTATGTAGTTTATGTTTCATGCTTTGATCCAAATGGACAATTAAATGTGTGATTAAGAATACAGATTTGATATGGTTATACAAGGATTGTGGTAAGTAGACTGGGCTGGGGTTTTTATTGAAGGGATATTGTAAGAAAATACCCTTTGATAATATGCTATGAATGAAACTCTATAGTAATATGTTATATTACTGATGACTCCGATACCCAATGGGATAAGGCACTGATCTTGACTTTTGTGGATCGTACAAAGGTATTGTTATTCAGCTTATTGTTGTTGCTTGCTGCAACCAAATTGATTAACTTATGAATACCTTTAATTTTATTATATGTTGTTAAATTAGTTCATCTCATACTTCAAACGAGGTTGATGGTCAATATATATTTAGCCATTATCTGGTACCTCCCTATTTTGTTAAGCCTTGTATGAGATTTCTGCTTATATTAATGCCAATCACAGTTTAGTCTGTACTTAAAGGGCATTAAAGGGAGTCCCCCCTTGTTCTTGCAAAACTTGAAGTGTAGAGGGATAATTTAGTGTCCCTGTTAGTTGGTCCAGTCCCCATAAATATTTTTAACATTGGAGTTGGCTACTCTATAGAATGCATTAAAGGGTATACTAGTATCTGTGTAAGTGTAAAACCTTTTTAGGAACCAACACCTCACATATAAAATCTTCCCTGTCATCACAGATTTGTTGAGTTAAAAGAGCCTTGCTTATCGTAATTAGATAATTACTAACAAGATCCAGATCCACCCAGCCACTTCCTGACCAATAAGCTTTCACTTTTTGACCATATTGAACTTGATATATTTCCACAACATTGTGAATATTAGGGAGATTACATAGATTTTTATCGATTAGCCAAACCTCTTCCCATAAATTAATCTTCTTACCATTCCCAAATCTCCATCTTTTCCCTTTAGCAAAAATCTCTCTAGCTTTCTTCATATTGTTCTAGATCTCAGAGCCAACAACACATTTCCTCACTATTAAGGTATTGATCTAAGGAGGGAAAATCATAAAGGTGTTTATTTCTACATATAAAATTCCATTCTTTGTCTATTCCATATAATCTCCAAGCCTGCTTTTCCAAGAGAGCTTTGTTGATCACCCTTATAGGTCTCATCCAAGACCCCCCATTTTTTTGGTTTGCACACCTTTTCCCAGGCCACCATAGGGATACAATTTCTCTCCTCATATACAGACCAAATAAACCTCTCCTAGACACTTTCAAATTTCTCAGCATATTTTGCTGGGATTTTAAAGAGGCTAAGAGCATAAATGACCATATTTTGGAGAATAGATTTTATCAAAGTAACTTTTCCAGCTTGAGACAGGAGCACCCCTTTCCAACCAGCCAATTTTTTGTTAAATTTATCTATTAAAGAAATCCAAAAAGAGTTAGGCACTTTCAGACCAAGAGGGAGCCCCAGATAGGTGGAAGGGAAACTATTGATGTTACAACCCAGAATGTGAGCCATTCTTCTTTGTCTAACCTCAGGGGTGTTAATACAAAACATAGAACTCTTATTCTAATTAATTAATTGACCAGTGGCTCTGGTATAATTATTGAGATCTTATTTCATAGATCTAGCTTACTTCAAAGTCCATAGTAACAATATCATCCATAAATTGGCCGTGCGAGAAGACCATATTGGTTGAAGAAGGACACATACCCTGGATAGCTCCCTCCAAAACCAACTTATGCAGGTATCTACCCAAAAATTTATCCTGCATGATTGTAAAAATAATGGGAGAGATTAGATCTCCCTACCTTAATCCTCTATAATTTTTAAAAAATTTGGAAGAAGATCCATTAATAATGAAAGAAAAAGAGGGGATAATAGAAAGATCTTTGTTTTGGTTTTCCAAAAGAATCTTAGGGATAGAATCTAAAGTCTTATTCTAATTTTCCATATCCAAATTGGCGTCATTCCCCAAAAGAGTAGAGAATAATAGGACAACTTCCTTTATGATATCATTCTAATTATTGATTATCGCGTCATCTTTAGAAATTTGAGACAATCTGCTGGAAGCTCTATGCTTAAGAGTAGTAAGGTGAAACAATTTAGTATGTTTATCACCTTTGAACCAAAGGGCCCTCGCTCTTTGCATCCATAAATTTTCTTCTTTAGCAATAATATTATAATATTTAACTAAGGCAATTTTCTCTTGATCCCTTAGGGACTCTATCATCCCCTTCTTCTAGATGGAATCCTTAAAATCCATAAGGTCATTTTTGTATCATTCTTTTGCTGGAAAATAACCCCAAACACCTCTTTATTCCATCCTTTACTATTCTCTTTGATGTTTCTAAGTTTCTTGGCCACCTTAAACAAAGTTGTGACTTATACTTTAATGTTCCACCACAAGAAGATCCTTTCTTCTAGGTCTGGGTGTAAAGTCCACATCTTTTCAAAGCGAAAGGGATAATTCCTATGACTAGAGATGGGATCCACAACCAGGGAAATTGGGAAGTGGTCTGATCTAATTTTAGAAAAAAAAGAAAGGGAGAAAAAATATTTGGATAGGCACCCATGAGAGTTTAAATCTCTATCCAATCTAACATGAATGCTGTCTTTTCCAACTCTCCTATTAGACCAAGTATAATTCATGCCATGTAGGTCCAAATCTAAAAGAGCCTAATCATTTATAAAATCCATGAGATCCACTCTACCTTCCATCTGAGAATGAATTCCCCCAAATTTCTCAGCCTCATTTAAGGGAGTATCAAAATCCCCCATAACCAACCAACATGCATTCTCAAAACTTTTCCTACACTCAGCCAGCTTATTCTAGAATTTGGCTCTACCAAGTTTAGTATTAGGGGCATAGCTATTAGTTAGAACCCAGTTGAAATTATCTCTAGTGTTATGTGTTCTAACAAAGACCATATTTTCTTCTTCAAAATGGACCTCACCATGGATAATCTTATGGTTCCAAAAAAGAATTATCCCTTAGAGGCCCTAACCGAGCTATTACTACGAACTCCACAACTATGGAAAATCTTAATTTTTTCAACTTTTTCCTTACTTATTTTAGTTTCTTGAACAAGAAAAATGTCAAGTTTATGGTCTCTTACCAGATTCCTCTTGATATCCTATTTGTGAGGGCATTCAATCCCTTGAAATTCCATGAAATAATCTTCATTATCTTTTTAGAGATAAAGCCTCAGGGATGGTCCTTTGTTTTCCATCCGCCACATCCTGCCAACTGTCATGCTCCCTTCCATTCTTGGCCAATTTTCTTCCCAGTCCATTTTTTTTCTTTCCGACATCTACTTTATTTCTTCTAGTTGTTACTCCTACCTAGGGGAAAGGGGAATCCTAGAAATAACTCCCCTTTTTTTTCTCTTCTTTCCACTCATTGATAACCATTTATCTTTCTCAATTTCTTCTTGAAATTTGTTTATTAGGGAATAATCCCCCTGTAGAACTCATGGGAATCTCAGGAATAATAGAAATATCTTCACTTGCTATTTCTTCCTTAAAGATATCCAAAGATGGAGTTTCACCAATTATATTACAGCCCTGGGCATCATTAAATTTTGTCTCTTTAGATGAGAAAGGGATCACATTCTCAACTTTCTGAAGGATACTATCAGGTTCAATTTGATTTCCATCCTTAGTTTCTTCTATGGTTCCCATAAACAAATTGTTGTCAATCTCCTTAGTAAGACTTTAATCCTCACAAAACTAGTATTCAACCTCCTTAGTAATACTTTAACCTCCCTAGTAAGACTTTAATCCTTAGTAAGTATGGTATATTTAGATCTATGGAGTGTATATTATATATGATGATACAATGAGCCTAGTATTGTGATTGTCAATAGTGTGGCTAAAACATCGATTATGCTTATGCAAGCTTATAAATATTGGATTGTCTTGAAGAATTGAAAAAGGGATTTAAATGGATTTATTAAGGTGATGTCATGTTTTATTATGATAATTACTATTATTGAACTGTACTAAGTGGGTATTATTTTAATTCAATATAAAATTATATATGTAGCCCTATACCTTACTGGCCTCAACATAAGGTAATACAATAATGAATTGGATTTAAAAAATGTATCATGTCATCCCTCATGGGAAACCATAAATGGTGGTATGCTCCTATAATGGGTATACATATTTGATTGCTAAACTCTTCAAGTTGGAAAGTTATTAGACATAATAGTGTTGGCCAATTAAGCATGGGAAAATGGGTATATATCCTTGAGACTATTAAATTATTAATATATATTATGATCAATAAATAAGGAAAGGTAAGTTATACTTGACCCTCAATTGGAAGTCTTGATGTTACAAGTAAGTAACAAGGTTCAAGAAGACTAACTTACTTATATAGTTAAACTCAAATTTTATTAATCTCATCCTGGTGTGACAAGAAAATAATTATTTATTGTAGCACCAATACTTTTGACAATGCATAACCTTGGAAAATAATGATTAAGGTTGTAAGGAACTAATCCAACCCTTCATTTAACTTGATTGTGTGAACCAAGGGAACTTGGTGTTGATTACTAAGTCAAGCCCCTATGTGGATGAGATAGACTTCTCATAATTTAGGTTGGTTTATGAATAATATTAAGGCACTGGGGACTTTGATCCAAGATCTCAAAAACCATGAAAGAAAGTGTTATAGAATGAGTTGATGAATTACAAACTTGGTGTTATTAATTAAGAGAAAACATCAATAAAGCCTTGGTTATATAAATGCGACTGTAGGCTCTTTGAGAGTTCTTTTGAGGAGAGATACGTGTAACTTTGACCTGTTTGGAAGAAGGAATGTAGGAGGCACTTGGATGAAGGATACCCTTGTGATCTCAAGATCATATGTGATGGTTTAGGGGGGTGTAATGTTCCTAAAATTAAATTAATTATTTGTGTGGCCCAAAAAGTAATAATATCTTACAAGCCCCTTTTTATTAATTGGTTTAGTCATAAAATATAAGGTTATGTTGGCCCGCTTGTAACCCTTCAAAAAAATTCCTAGAGCCCTTTATAAGGTCATGTTTTGCATTGTAGTTAGATACTGTGAGTTTTATGTTTCTAAATTATATTTGTGAATTCTAGTTGGAGTTCAACATTATTGTAATTTTTGAGGTACTAGATCCTCCCTACTGTATATTTGAAGTTTTGGTGTGAGTAACTCCTCACCCAATACTATCAGTTGGTCCAAACCTGTGAAGTCTTCACTTGAAGGCAAATTTGTAATAAATAAGGATATTCAAATTATATGAAGTACAGTTGGTAACAAATCATATCTATTATATTGATGTGTTGATTCATTATTCTACATAATATTATTGGCAATACTATTTTGTGTAATCAAGGTCAGATCTGACATATTGTAATCAATCATGAAAGATTGGTAATCATAACAACATATTCATGCACAAGGGAAGTCACGAGTTGTACAAGAACTAACCATATGGTTGGAGTCTATTGTACAGGTGGTCCAATGAGTGGGACCATATGCACGTTAAGTGGTGTGATCGTACGACCATAACCATTACCATGCGGGTGAGAAGAGAGGACCATACGAATTGGAGGGAGCCATCATATGGACAAGATAGGTAGCATGTAGGTGGTATAGTCAGACATTGTACGAGGAGGACCATACGAACAAGGAATGTATAGACATTAGGTTGACTACCATATAGGGCATAGGTGGCGTAATCATTCTTGGGTGTCTACTGCATCCTGGTACATTATAGTAATATTAGAGCTGGTGATCTTGCTAGCCTATGGAGAAGTGAATGCCAAATGATCTCATAGTATACACCAAAAGGAGGAACCATTCTTTGGATAGAATGGGGGAACCATAGGAACCTAATGCTAAAATCAAAATATTGTTAAGGGAGATAACTAGAAGCCAAGCTCAACTCAATCAAGTTATGACCTCAGGGGAGAACAACGACAACAACTCATGGAAGAGAATTTTGACAATTGGAAAAATGGAGATCAAAATGGACATGGAGATAATTCAGTCATTGGAAGGTCAAACACACAATGCTCACATTCTCAGGCGCTGATGCTAACATTTTTCCAAAGAGAAGAAATACCTTGAAAAGATAGAGAGCCCACCTTCCAGGTGATGCAAGAGAAACTGAGACAAGATTTGAGGGATTCAGATCTTGAGGGAGATATGTCCTTCAAGGATCATGCAGATCTATGAATGAAATATTCAGATGACAGGAGTCGTGGCTATTATAATGATGACATTAAATGAAAGTTTGACAAGGTGAATTTATCATTCTTTGATGGATCCAAGATAATATCAACACAAGCATGAGTACAGAAAGAAGATACCTACTTAAAAATAAACCCAACGCCTAAGGATGAGGCAATCAAATTTGCAGTTCTTCACTTAGGAGTCGCTCACGAATGGAAAAACCATGTGATGGTCACCCTCGGTCACGATCAAGTAACTTTATATGCAGATTTCATGGTGAAAATTATGGAATGCTTTGATGTGGGAAGGATCTAGAAATCAACTTCAAGGAGTTGGCTTAACTCAAGTAATTAGGACCAGCTCACAGTTACATCAGATAATTTCAGAGATTGTTAGTGTTGGTTACAAACATCTCGGAGAGGAGACTGGTTATTTTTTTTATGGATGGGATGAAGGAACCACTGAAGGGTTGGGTTAAAGGGTCCAACCCCAACACACTCACTGAAATGATTAAGAAGGTACATGAGATGGGTACTTTATCTATCTTATTATTACAATAGTTACACGCATGTCAAACCACCCCTCGCACCGAAGGAGAAAGACAAAAAAACCCTACCTAAATAAGCAATCATTGGATGAGGCCACTAGGAAGGAGTTCAAAAGGGGAAAAATATACTACAATTGTAAGGAACCATGAGAACAAGGGAACTGATGCTTAGGAAAGGGAAAGATATACTGTATTGAGGTAGTACCCGACAATGAGGAGGAGAATGAGGAATATGAGCGACAAGGAAAAGAGGAGTATAAAGAGGACATAAACTATGTGAATAAAATTTCCACACTGGTATAGAGGGGAGGTGCTATTGTGGCACTGGTTTTCAATCCAAGGTGCAGTGTGTTTCGGGTTTGTAGTATACTCTAGGGGAAATAATTTCTAGTCATGCTCAACAATGGGGCCACACTAAACTTCATCAACTCATCAATCATCACCACGAGGTGTTTGCATACGTCAAAACATGAAGGGTTCAAATTCAAGGTGGTGGGAGGGAATCTCTTGTCACGTACCCATATAGTTCCGCAACTGAGCATCACAATGGGGAACTACACAGTAAAAAATGATTTCTTTGTGGTAGATCTGGATGATACAAATGTCATATTAAGAATTCAATGGATGGATAACCTTGACCACTACACACAGATCTTCAAGAAGATGGATTTATCATTCAAGGTGGATGGAAATATGGTTGTACTGAGAGGAATGCCAAATGACAGACCGAGGGATGTTTTGACAAAACATATGGAAGTAATTTTTGGACATGATGATGTCATCTAGGGGGCACACTGATTTTTCTAAACCAAACCCTTGAGTGGGAAACAAGCATACTACCATGATGATAAGCTTCAAGTGGTGTTGGGAAAGCATAGTTTATTTTTCCTAGACATTCCACCTGGTATCCCCCCACATAGAGGTTTTAAGCACACCATTGAGTTGGAGGAAGAAGCCAAGCATGTTATCACCACACTATATAAATATCCCAAGGATTTCAAATAAGAGACATAAAATATGATCTAGGAACTCCTTGAAAAATGATGGATCAGACCCACTTTTAGTCCAGGTTTGCATCCTTGGTAGTGTTGGTGAAGAAGAAGGATGAGACCCTTGGGATGTGCGTTTACTATCAGTCATTGAATAAGAAGACCATCAAGAATAGATACCCCGTTCCCAGGATTGATGAGATGTTGGATGAACTACATGGAGAAATTTACTTCTCCAAGATTTATTGTTAGTTGTATATCAGATGTTAGATGGGTATGCGCCGACGGTACTTAGTTACTACCGTCGGTTAGTAACTACCATCGGTTGGGAACGGGTGACAACGTTTGGTCGCACTACTTCAGGTTTTATATAACCATTGTACTTGTTCATTGAAGACATCATGATCTTGTGGCTAATGTAAATGTACTATAGTTATGAATGATCAATAAAGACTATTATTATATACTTGTATTTCCTGTAATGTCTATGCATCAGTAAACTAGGTTACCCCAACGGGTAAACATTTAGCACCACTACCTAGACAGACTTGGAAGATAGGAACTGGATGGCGTACGGAGAAAATGGACTTATCTATTGATGAAATAAACCCCAAGGTAGATGATGCATGTACAAAACTATACGAAGGGGAAGACAACCAGACACGGGAATTCAAAATTCTATTTCAGGCGGCGATAGAAACTTACATCTGTTGAAAGGTGTACAAAGCAAAAGTCCCACAGAGTGCAGTGTGGTCTACCATCGAGGCTAATCCCATAGCCAATCATCTATTAAATCGTCTTCCACGGTTGTTGGCACAAGTCTCACTGACACAATGCGCTCGCCTGGAGGAGAGTGCTCGCGAGGCATGACGACAGGCAGTCCTCCGAGAGTATCATGAACGGGAGAGCAAATGACTTGAAGAGGAATGTGATGGAAAATGCCATCGGGAATAAGCGTGTCTAAAGGCGATCAAAGGAAGAAGGGACATAGTGGAAAATAAGAATGACAAAGTCATTCCATTGAGATATTGTAATAAAACATGAATAAATAAAAGTTTCCTTTTATTTTACAAACTTTGTGTTGATTATTGGAGTAAAGAAAGCATTTAGGCCCAATCAGTTAAATAAGAATAGGAATTTAAAAAGGGATCTCGAAGGAGAACAAGCTCTCTGAAAGACAGTTCTCAACAAACAACAAGTTGAGCGAAGGGAGAGGTTCAGGAGACGTGCCAAAAGACTGCCGGAGGGGGTAAGCGAAGGCAATGGTCTAGAGGAACCTAACCAGGAGGATGGCAGAAGTGATGACACGGAGTTGTTAGAAGAAACAACAAGCTTGTTCAGGACCCTAACATTAACCCCAAGGATAGAAGCTTGAAGTAAGGCAAAAGAGAAAGTCAAACAGAGGGAGTACGAGTAAGGATTTGCCACAGAAAGTGTCAAAGTGACAGAAAGGCATGAGGATCACACCACTCTGAGTAGTTTGGAAACATTAGTGACCCCAAAACACAAATCTAGAGGACCCACGCTGGCAGGACTATCCCAGCCTGTCGTATAGCCGGTACAACAAACACCTCCAGGAACCCAACCAACAACGTGGCAGTTGGTACAAACCAACTGCCCACCACTGAAGGCGAATATGGCCGGTAAAAAGGAGAAGTTACCAAAGTTCTATGGTGATGAAAAAGAAGATCTTGTTTGACATTGTCGCACGTGCAGGATGATTTGATCGGCGAATGGAGTCGCTAACCAGGATGAATGGATGAAACAGTTTCTAGCAACCCTTTGAGGGGTAGCAATTGACTGGTACTCCAACTTAGAAAAAAATGGAGTGACCACGTGGGACTTGTTACAAAAGGCATTCGAAAAAGAATTTAGGCTCCTCCAAGACGACAATGAAATCATCTCTAAAATATACGGAACTAAGCAGGGAAAGAAGGAGACTTTACAGACTTATGGTCGACGGCTAAAAGAACTTGTTGGAAAAATAGAAAGTCAGCTAGCCGACGGCTTAAAGAAAAGATGGTTCGTCAAAGGGATGCAATCAAACCTCTGGAGGAAGATGAAAATACTTCCTCCCACCTCTTACGACGACGCATATAACCGGGTGATGGACTTGGAAAGCGAGAAAAAGACGTTAAAGAAAAAGAAGAAAAACTAGTCCTCTTCATCGGAGGAGGATGAGGATGACACCTCAGGAGACGAGAGCAGCAGTGATAGTGAAGCAAAGAAAAAAGTGACTACACTACAGAAGGACATGGAATGAATGCTTAAAGAATTCAAAAATATGAAAGGCAACACCAGTAGAAACGAAGAAGGAGACTTATGGTGCATGGACTGCAAGGAGGCCGGTCATACAAAGGGCGCGTGCCCAAAGAAATTTTTTTGCGATATTTGCCAAATGGTGGGCCATTCCAAAAATGAATGTCTGTTCAACATGAATACATGGGGCAACCAGCAAGACTTGTTCACGCAAGAACCGTCAACCTCAACAGTCACCGGAAACACACAAAACACAGAATCATCGGGCGGCTACAAGAATAATAACCGTCGTGGAGGAAGAGAAAATGACAACAATAACACCGACGGAGGTAGGAGTCGCATCCAATACGATGCCATAGGGAGGCCAATGATTCAATGTTGGGCATGTAGCTAATGGGGACATTTTGTGAAGGAATGCCCGAAGGGGGAAAAGCCGTAATTCCTTTGCAAATGGTGCGGGCCTGGAGACCACTACGAGACAAAATGTCTAAAACCTAGTGTAAACCTCCTGAATATTGAAGGCAATGAAGAGGAGGTGTTGGCGGTTACCTAAGGGAAAGAAAAGAAGGATACCTATCCACATCCCAAAATGGAGAAGAAAAGAGTGTGAGAGGCCAAATAAGACATCGACAGAATGATGGCCGAACAGAAAGAGATGCACGACACTGCGGGAAGGTTGAACACAACATTCTAAGGAAAGTAATGCAGACAAAAATCCTAGTACAACTGGGAGACCTCCTTACAACCATGCCACAGTTAAAAACAACCGTCCTTAACATGGTACTGTCTCCTAACGTACTGAAGGCGACCGTGAAGGCAAAACCCCTTGGGAAGGGAAATTTTGTTGAGGACTCGATGTTGTTGGCACTCAACACGGGAAGGCACCCTGCGGTGGTGGAGATGGGAATTCTCAGCAAAATACTTTTGGACACAATCATCAATGGGGGATCGAGTGTCAATGTTCTACCAGAGGAAACATGGAAGAATATTGGGTGACCTACACTGTGGCCGCCAACCTTCCAACTGGTAGGAGTAGACCAGCATGTGATCAAACCCATAGGAACATTAATGGCACAAAGGGTCATGATTGGCACCCTACTGTTCGTAATGGCTTCAAATTCATTCCTGTAAAGAAGGGATACAACGCCCTCCTAGGGAGAGGATGGCTTGTGTAAGCAAAAACCAAGCATGACTAGAAATGGAATGTAATTTTGATGGAGAGAGATGGTCGGAAGTTTACAATTGATTTGAGGAATCAATTGGTTAGTGAAGACTTGGCATCTTTGTCAGGATCAGACAATGAGGAAGACATGGATGAAGGGAGACAATGCATGGAGCCCAACAAGGAAGGGGTGCTGAAACTCCAAAAGTACTCAGAAGATGACCTAGATTCATTAAATGGGCTCTTCCATTGGCAGATGGAAGATTACAAAGTGTTTCCATGCAACATGCTACAGGTAGAGGAAGACCCCAACCAGTTTCCCCCAGAATACAAAGAATATAAAGAAGGAGAAGCTCAAATAAAGGAGAAGCCTGCACATGAATTCCTCAAGGATGAACCGATCCAATAAAAAGAAGAAAAGTTGAAGGAGATAAACTTGGGGGATGAAGAAAACCCAAAAATCATCCTGATGGGAGACGACTGGAACCCAGTATTGAAGACAACAGCATTTAAGATCTTCACAGAATACAAAGATGTGTTCACCTAGACCTACAGAGACTTGAAGGGTGTCCATCTTGAGTTATGCGTGCACAGGATCCCCTTGGTTCTAGGAGCCCAACCTGTGCGGAAGAGACCGTACAAAATGAACAAGAATTATGCGGTAAGGGTGGAGATGAAAATTGAACGAATGTTGGAAGCTGGTATTATCTTTTGGGTAGACACAAGTGAGTGCGTCTCTCCCATAGTAATCTCTTTAAAGAAGGAGGTTAATCAGATCCGCATTTGTGTAGATTTTTGATGCCTCAATGCAGTGACAATTAAGGATCCCTTCCCCATTCTGTTCGCTGATAGCATATTGGAGGAAGTAGCAGGTCACAAGATATATTCATTTATGGATGGGTTGTCGAGATATAACCAGATATCCATTGTGGAGGAAGATAAATTGAAAACAACCTTCGTAGTGGAGGATGGTGTATACGCATACAATCGAATGCCCTTCGGCCTTTGCAACACACCGGCTACCTTCCAGCGGATTATCTTACATATTTTTGACAAGATGTCAAAGGGGAACTTTAAAGCATTTCTGGATGATTGGTCCATATTTAGCGGGCATGACAAGCACATTACGGCTCTGGGGGAGTGTATGGAGCGATGTCGGCGAGCCCGTCTGGCACTTAACCCAAAGAAGTGTCAGTTTATGGTACCCCAAGGGAAGTTTCTCGGGCACATCATATGTAAAGAGGGATTAAAAATAGACCCAGACAAGGTATGTGTAATCTTCAAAATGGAGGCCCCAACGGACATGACCGGCGTCAAATATTTTCTGGGCCATATCGGATACTACCGCTGATTCATCAAGAACTTTGCACAAATATCATATATGATGGATAGGCTCACGAGGAAGGGGGAGCCATATGTTTGGAAGAAGGAGCAAGAGGAAGCTTTCCAAAATTTGAAAACAAGATTGTTGGGTGCCCCGATTCTTACATTCCCCAATTGGGACAAAGAATTTCATGTACACGTGGATGCATCAAATTATGCTATCGGAGCCACCTTGGCTCAGGAAGGAGGGCATGGAATAGATCATCCTATATACTTAACAAGAAGATTGTTGTCCAATGCTGAGAAGAATTAAAACACCATAGAAAGGGAGGCCCTCGGGATGGTGTATTCTGTTCAGAAATTCAGGCACTATTTACTAGCCACACCATTCATCTTTTATGTGGATCACTAGGCTCTCATATACCTAGTCAACAAAACTATTATTCAAGGAAGAGTGAACCGGTGGCTCCTCTTACTTCAGGAGTTCACATTTAAGATTGTGGTACAGCCAGGACGTAGCCATGTGATTGCCAACCAATTGTCACGAATCAAGTCTGGTGAGCCACCTATGGGAGTAAAGGATGATTTCCAAATGCACATCTATTCCATATTTCCATACTCCCTAAGTGGTATACAAGTATAGGATAATATTTGTCCACAGCTGGGTTCCCTCCGGACATGCTCCCAGGAGAACGAAGGAAGTTAATCCTTAGAAGCAAGACCTTTCAATTAATCAATGGATTGTTCTATAAAATGGGGCCAAATCAAGTACTGAGGTGATGGGTGATGGAGGAGGAAGTACCAAGTGTGCTAAGGGAAGCCCACGAAGGACTAGCTAGAGTACACATGGGTCCCGATACGACAACAAGGAAGGTACTCTTAGCTGGCTTATGGTGGCCAACAATGTACAATGATGCTAGAGAATGGGTGGTTGGATGTGATACTTGTCAGCGTGTAGGAAAACCCCTCAAACAAAAATTTATGCCTCTCAATCCCTCTCATTCCCAGGAGATATTCAAAAGATGGGGGCTCAATTTCGTTGGACCTCTAAAAATGAGTCATGCCCGACAATGCCAATATATTGTGGTGGCCACCGAATACTTAACCAAATGGGTCGAAGCACACGCCTTGGTAGATAACTCAATATTAAGCACTACAAAGTTCATCTAAAAACAAATAAGAACAAGGTATGACATTCCAATTCAATTGACGAGCAACAGAGGTGGGCATTTTGTAAACCACATTATTAAACTCCTGACCACCGAGTTCAAAATTTACCATACACTCTTGAGTCCATATTACCCTCGGGCGAATGGCCAGGTAGAGGCAAATAATAAGATTTTGGTGGGAGTTATTTATAAGTCTTATGGAGTTGAAGGTGAGGACTGGGAGGAAAGGTTACCATCAGCCTTATGGGTCTACCGTACTTCATACAAAGTAAACACCGGGAAAACACCCTTCCAGCTTATGTATGAACATGAAGTAGTGGTACCTGCGGAATTCATGGTTCCTAGCCTGCGGATAACTATTGAAAATAAACTAGGTGACATGGATAGTCTCAGGGAGAGAGTTTATGCCTTGAATAAGCTCGACGAGAAAAGAGCCATGGCACAGTGGTCAACGGACATAGCATAGCAATGAAGGAAACTCTGGCATGACAAACACCTTTGAAAGATGCATTTTACACCCGGCTAGTTGGTGTTGAAGTTTAATGGGCGGAATAAATTAAACCTAACAAATTTAAAGTTAAATGGCTAGGCCCATATAAAGTTCAGGAAGTGGTAGCAAATAGAGCAGTGAAACTATGGACAATTGATGGGAGAGAGATCCCCGATGCCGTCAATGGCTCCAAACTAAAAGTATACCACCAGAGGGATGAAGGCTAGGATCGTCAGACTTGCCTCTTTGATTTAACTTTAAAAAAAAAAATTAAAATTAAAATTAAAAAAAAAAAAAAAATGACAGGTGAACTTGTCACCGCACGGTAAGCAAGTCACTGCACGGTGAGCTGGTCACCGAACGGTGGCAAGTCACCGCATGGTGAGCTTTTCACTGAATGGTGACAAGTCACCAAACGGTGAACAAGTCACCATCGGCTAGTAGAAAATAAAAAGGCCCCGTCAGTGGAAGGAAGGGAAGAAGAAACAAAACACAGAAGGTAAGGAAAAAAAAATGAGCTGGCTGTAATCAAGAATACCTTCAAGGCTGTAATCAAGAATATCTTCAAGGCTGTAATCAAGAATACCTTCAAGTCCTAATTCCCACATGCGATGCAGCGTGACCGATGCCTCCATTCGTGGTTGGTCCCTTGTGGCGTAATGCTTTACCGAGAAGTTTGTAAGCATGAGCGCATGGGTTCGAACTCGACCATAGAGGAAAGGAGGTAGAAGGAAGGGAGAAAGGAGGTAAAAGGAAGGAAGAAAAAAATGCAGATTTGGGGAGCATCTACAGCCGATAGGGAAACATTGAGGGTTCAACAAATATTGCCATAAAAATTGCATGTGTGTCGTTACATAAAACAACAAAGTAGAGGAGACCGCGATAATTTTCTCAGTATTTTCCACGGTAGTTAGATTTTTTCTATTACAAAGCAAACCCTAACCATTTTTGGCCAAGTAATTATGGAATCCACGGGGACAAGAAGGTGGAAGAACCAGTTGGATGAAAATTTGAACAAAGAGGTGAGGGTTCTACCCTCAGGAATATAGGTACCTGGAACAATGGGAAAAGGAAAAGCTACGCAGAAGGCACAAGTCACTCATGTGTCAGTGGCGTTTGAGGGCCTTAATGGGTTAGAGTGCCAAAAATGGTGGCACAAAACACCAGACACAGATGAAGTAAAAAAGCTCTTGCAGCACGCTAGTGTGCATTGGGCGATTCAGATGCCATTGTTTCCTGTCAAAAATTTTGAGCCCACTTTGCAGATAATGGTGAATACCTTTGACAGGCACACACGGAAGAGCACGTTTCAGTACAGGAAATACGTGGTTACAGTTTCCTTTTCTCCAGCGGATTTCACCCGTGTGTTCGGCATTCCTGGATGGAATGGGTAGAAAATAGAAATTAAAAAGCATAAGATGACGAAAGAGAAGAAAGAATTCTGGATTCACTGCATTTCCCACACCCTCACCCAAGCTGAGTTGGATTCTATAGTAAAGGCGACCAAGAGCCATGGCATTAAGAAAGAGTTCGTCACCGAGGGTTCGTGGTGGTGCATCTTGGATGTTATGAAAAGCAGACTCACTGGGGCCAGTAGGGCATCAAAAATTGCCCTTCCAAAGATTGTCCACATGAACGGCGTGGTCTATGGTTGGGCAACTATATTATCAGATAGGATGTACTAGTTCATGAATTTGCAGCACCATACATTCTACATGCCGCACCATGCCATTGGGCTATTTCTTGAGGCTACATTGTGCATCCCCTTGGATAAATTGGAATTGGCACCTCAACGGAAGCTGGAAACCGATGAGCCCCCAATTTTTCACTGGAAATACTTGGACACGGGTGGGATGACAATAGGCCAGAGGAGGCCACGATGAGTCATAGAATCTTATCGTGAGGATAGCAGTTGAGCGACCACCACCGAGGGTAGTGACTCGGAGGTTGCAGAGAGTGATTCAGTGGGGGAGGAGCCCATAGAGAGGTTTGTAGCACCTCTCCTATCATCTTCCACAAAACTGACTCCTTCAGCTGCACCCTTTGAGGAGGTAGTTGCCGAGTCCGAGGTTGCTGGGAGCATGGACAGAGACTAACACATTGCACTAGGATAGATTGGGTTAGAGGTGGCTGGGGCTCACACTGTCATCATTATGGATAGTGATCCCCTAGAGGATCCACCACCACCATCCGGTCCTTTGAAGAAGACTATGAGTTCCTGGTTACATAAGAAATTTTCCATGACAGTTACAGAACCCATAGGGGTGGCCATCCTATCTCCCTAACAAGAGGTGCTGCAAGAGGAGGTGCCTCAGGAGGTATGGAATTTGGGGGTTATAGTGGAATAGAACTTAGAACCTACCAATCCACAAGGTGGGGACATCACCAGAGAAGTAGCATATGTTCATCTCGAGGAAGACAATGAAGGTGAGCTAGACCGGGCAGGGCATGAGACCATTGATGTTTTGATGGCAGCTAGGGCTGAGCATTTGGCCGACAGAGGGACAAAACTAGAGGATGGTGATGTGGAGGCATCGTTGGCTAATTTACTAGTACAAGGGTGTCAGATGGTAGCCTTAGGAGAGGCTTAGGCCCTAAAGGTTGTTACTTCCGAGTTATAACGTCTTTTGAGTTTTATACAACATGAGTTCCCATGTGCCTTTGGAGAATGTTTTGGAAAGGGTTCGTGGCATAGTATAGAGATGTCAAAGATGCTAGAGGTGTGGTCTCTTCCTGTGCCAGTGACCAGGAGTGAGGTCCAGGGTCTCACTTGCCAAATAGAGCAGGCATTTTGGCAGGGTTACTATGTCTCCGCTAGAAGAGAAACTGCTTTGGTGGCTTCAGAGAGAGCTCGAGAGGAGCTGGCTGCCCGGTTTACAGTAGTGGAATGAGACTTAATATAGTGCACACAGGAGATGGAAGCAAAGAAGGCATCCCGAGTGGTCTTGGAAATTACACTGGCATAGGCAACGGAGACGTTTGAGAAGCAACTAGTTGCAGCTACTTCTGAGAGACAGCTTGTGGAGACTAGCTTGGTTGCATCCCGATAGGTAGTCAAAGAGAAGATGAAGGACCTTCAGGAGGCTGTAGTGATGGTCAAATCCACACTTGAACTTCAATCAGTCACAGAACAGTAGTTAGCAGTGAGGATGAAACATGTGTATGAGTTGCATTCTCAGTTGGTATTGCTGACCTCCTCTACTGCAGGTCACCCATCCTCTTCAGGGATGCTTCCTTAGCCCCCTACTTCTACTTCTTAGTTGTCCCTTTTTGTACTCACTCTCTTCCCTTAGTTTTGATGTGTCCCAGAAATTTTGTATGTTATCATCCAGAGACAACTTTTCTTTAGGGGGGATGATGTTAGTCGTATATCGGATGTTAGTTGGGTATGCGCCGACAGTACTTAGTTTCTACCGTCAGTTAGTTACTACGATCGGTTGGGAACGAGTGATGACGTTTGGTCACACTGCTTCAGGTTTTATATAACCATTGTACTTGTTCATTGAATACATCATTATCTTGTGGCCAATGTAAATGTACTGCAGTTATGAATAACCAATAAAAACTTTGTTATTATATACTTATATTTCCTGTAACGTCTATGCATCAGTAAACTAGGTTACCCCAGCAGGTAAACATTGATCTCTATTTTGGATACCACTAGATCCACATTAGGGAACAAGATGTAAAGAAGACAACATTTCATTTCCACTATGACCACTATGAGTTCTTGGTCATGTCATTTGGATTTACCAATGCTCTTATCACATTCCAATCCTGCATGAACCACATCTTCAACAAGAAGATGCATAATTATTTTCTAGTATTCTTTGATGACATACTTATTTACATCAAGATGTGGGAGGAACATCTGAGACATTTGGATGAGGTATTAGGAATCATGTAGTCACACTCGCTATTCACAAAGAGATCCAAATTTGAATTTAGGATGACTAAGATTTTGTATTTGGGCCACGTCATCAGTTCTCAATGGTTTTAGATGCATCAGGAGAAGATTCAAGTAATCCTTGACTACCCCCCACTTAGGAAACTCATAGAGTTGTGTGGGTTCTTCCGACTATGCAGTTACTATAGAAGATTTGTGAAAGTTTTTTCATAGCTAGGAGCACTACTAATAATTATGACAAAGAGATAGGATTTCTATTGCGATGAGTAGGCACAACATGCCTTCAAGAAATTAAAGGAGGTTATGAGTATGTGCACAATATTGGCACTACAAAACTTCACTCAAACCTTCATCCTAGAGTATGATGCATCAAGAGAAGGAATTGGAGTAATGTTAATGTAGGACCATCACCCCATCACATTTGAGAATCTGAAACTCTCAAGATCCAAATGAATGTACTCAATTTATGATAAGGAGATGCTCACCATCATGCATGCTCTGGACAATTTTTGGCAATACCTTGTTGGAGCAGAATTTGTTGTGCGAATAGAACACAATACTCTGAGATATTTCCTAGACCAGGACTTGAATGAGAAATGACATAAATGGGTGAGAAAAATATAAGAATATGATTTTGACATTGACTACGTGAAGGGGAAAAAGAATGTGGTGGTTGACACACTGTTAAGGAGACCTTCCATATGTTCACTATCACTGATTTTGGCAGATTGGAAGGCCCATCTATTGGTTGAGTATGACAAGAACACCTTCACATGCCAATTGATGGATGGTCAAATATAGAATGAAAGGTACAAGTTAGTTGAGTATATCATCTACTATGGAGACAAAATATATTTGGTACCCAAATTGAAGTTAACGGAGAATATTTTTATAGAAATTCATGATCCACCCTTGGCAGGATACCCAAGGTACCTAAAGACCTATAGGCAAGTTTGGGAGAGGTTCATTTGGAAGGGCCTCATAGACTATTTACTACATTACATAAGGAAATGTGTCACTTTCCAACAAAATAAATCTGAGAACACCTTTCTTCCTGGGATACTTCAACCTTTGCCTATACCCAATTAGAAATGGGAGAGCATCTCGATGGATTTCATCATAGGGCTCCCCTAGGTGCAAGGAAGGGCTTGCATTTTTGTTGTGCTTGATTGTTTGACCAAATATGCTCATTTATTTTCCATCCCCATAGGATTTCAGGAAGCTCAGGTGGCCGAGTTATTCCTTTGAGAGGTGCTCCATCTACACAACCTTCCGCAAAACATAATCAGTGACAGGGATAGTCATTTCCTCAACACTTTCTGGAAGGAAATTTTTTGATTTGCAAGCACAAAATTTTCACCGAGTATGAGCTACCAGCCATAGATGGATGGTGAAATAGATGTTGTGAACAAGTGGTTTGACGAATACATGAGAAACTATGTCGCAACACAACAAAAAGTGTGGATCCATTGGCTTCATTTAGCCAAGCATTTTTACAAAACTACCTACCATATATCAATAGACATGTCACTGATTAAAGCACTATATGGTTATGAGACTTCATCATTTTTGGGTATAGTATTAGGAAAAATTCGTGCCCCAAGGGCCAATGAATAGTTACAGGAGAGTTTCAATATCCTTTGGTCTCTTAAACATTAACGACAAATGGCTCAAATACAGTAGAAAATGTATGTTGAAAGGCACAAGGTTGAATGGAGTTTTAAGGTAGGAGATATGATATACCTCTAACTACAACCGCAGATAGTCTTCCTTGAAGAAAAGTGGTGCCAAGAAGGTAAAGCCTTGATTCTATGGGCCATACAAGGTGGTATAGAGAGCGGGGGAAGTTGCCTAAGAGTTAGAGCTTCTAAAAGGGAGTTGGATTCATAATGTATTTCATGTTTCATGTCTCAAGAAGGAAGTCAGTCAGTATGTCACAGTATCTAAGGAACTTAGACCTATTGATCAAGAAGGAAAACTTATTTTGGATCTCGTAGAGATCATCAATGTTAGAAAGAGAAAGTTGAGGTCACACATCATCAAGGAGTACCTAGTTCGAAGGAAAGACCCGTTGATTGAAGATTCCACATGGGGGAGAAAACAATCTTAGAGCATCTGAGTGTGTAATTTCTTGAGGTAAAGAAATTCTTGGGATGGGAGGACTGTAATGTCCCCAAAATAATTAAATAACTCAATTAAATTAAATGTTTATGTGGCCCCAAAAATAATAATATCTTACAAGCCCCTTTTTAATAATTAGTTTAGTTATAAAATATTAGGTCATGTTGGGTCACTTGCAACCCCCTGGGAAACTTCCCGAAGCCCTTTATAAGGCTATATTTGGCATTGTAATTAGATACTATGAGTTTTATTTTTCTTTTATATTTTTGAGTTTAACATTTTTGCAGTTTTAGAGGTGTAAGATCCTCCCTATTCTATATTTGCAGTTTTGGTGGGAGTAGCTCCTTGCCCTATTTTTTGAGTTGGTCCATACCTGTGAAGTCTTTAATTGAAGGCAAATTTGTAATAAATAAGGATATTAACATTATATGAAGTACAATTGGAAATAAATCATCTCTATTATATTGTTGTGTTGATTCATTGTTCTACATCATATTATTGGCAATACTATTTTGTGTAATCAAGGTTAGATCTGACACAATACAATCAATCACACAAGATTGGTAATCAAAACAACATGTTCATGCATAGGGGAAGTGATGGGTTGTACAAGAACTAACCATACAACTAGATTCTATTATATGGGTGGGCCAACAAGTGAGACTGTACATAGGTCAAGTGGTGTGACCATATAGTCATAACCATTATAATATGGTTGAGAAGAGAGGACCATACAAATTGGAGGGATCCACCATATAGACAAGATATGCAGTGTGTGGGTGGGATTGTCAGACACAGTACAAGGAGGACTATATGGACATAAAACAAATTGGAGGACCACACAGATAAAAAGTTGACTACCGTACGAGGGTGAGGCCTCACATAGGGGTGGTCAAAGTGTGTCGTACAAAGGTGGCTAGGTTGTTCGTGGGTGTCTAATGCAACCTGGTACATTATAGGGGATAACTCTAGGGATTGGGCTATTCCTGGTTTAACGTTTCCTCTATAGTGGGCATCAATTGAGGCTAGAGCGAGTAATAAGGGCTATGAAGAGTTAAGAAAACATAATAGGTTATATTTGATACATAATGTGCTTGAATAGAAAGACTAAGGAAATGAATTGGGTTGACTATTTCATAGTCAGTATCTACTTATGATTATATGTTGGATCAAGGCCATAATGTGTTAGTTCTATGTAATTATTATGTGTTTGAGATATTTAATCGTAGGCTTACAAGAATTTTTGTAGGTACTCTTCAATCATTCCATTGTAATCTACTTATTCTGAATTAGGAACAGTCTTCTAGTTATAATGCTAAGCCAAGTATAGCCGCGTTAAATTTTATGAAAATGAATGGACTTAGGTTCCTACAATCATATAATTTATAGAAAAAATGCAAATTAATAAGATTGAGAATGTAAATGGCATTTTTGGAATATCAACATTTTATTTAGGAGCTTAATGGTATATCACTAAAAATAATTACAATTAATCTTGCATAATCATGACCTGCCACATGTGTTGTGCCATGTTTTGAGTTTTTTGGATTCACTGAGTCATTCAAGAAGTGGTTCTGATATTCTTTTACATTGGGCTTATTTTTTATACTTAAAGGGAATATTCCATGGAGTTTTGAAATGGTGGACGTGGGTATGGGTTTTGGGGAGTGGAAACTATGAACCCGAATTTGGGGACAACCCTGAAAATACAATATAGTAGTTCAAAAATTGGTTATACGAGAATATGCATAAAAAATTGCAGTTTATCTAAGGCCTTACTGTTTTATGTAAAGTTAAACTGTAAACTACCAAACATTGTGTCAGTTGAACCAACATTGAACAATGCATTGAAAATCCCAAATATTAATATTATAGTTTAAAAAG
>MU227275.1:255447-280206 GCA_018584345.1 Thuja plicata
CCACATTAGGTAGATCCCTCTTGTGTTCTTATGTATGTTTATGTTTTATTTCCCTTGATTTGTCTTCCTTTGGGGGCATCTCGCAGTGGAAACGTAATCCGTAGAGTTGTTGATGTTTCCATTAAAACCATTGCTCCTATTAAAGTGTTAGCAATGACTTTAACGTGGGGGAATACACTATACTCACTTTTTGCACACACACACGTTCAAAATAGTTTTCAAGATTTAAAACGTTTCCCTTTATGGATTAAAAGAAACTAATCCTTAAAGCATGGTCATTTTTACTTTTTAGGATCTCTTGATCCTTCCAGTTTAAATTTACACGGATCTCTTGATCCTGCCAGTTTTCAATTTACAATGTTTTGATCCCTTTAAGAATGGATCTCCCTGATGGTTTGACTAGTAAGTAGCCACATTCACTAGGCAATTCAATTCCATCTTTCCAGTTATGCCTTTTGTGTGGTTCACAATGAGACATAAGTTCTCATTGGGCGAGATAATCACACCTTTCTCTCTCTCTCCTTAACTTAGTAATGTCTCTCTTATCATGATCTTAGGGTTGATAAAGACTTAAGTCCCTCTGGGGCTTGAGGGTTTCTTTATCCCTTTTGGGTCCAATAAGATTATCTTTTATGTATATTCTCCTTTACCAAGAGTTTGTGTTGAGCTCATACTCTTGCTAAAGTGGGGGCTAAATGTATAGTCAGAAAATGGAAGCACTTCCATTGTAGACGTGTTTAGCCTTTTGAGTAAGTTGTTTGGGGTCATGACAAGCGCCTTGAATGGGTTCCTGATCTTGACATGGCTTCCCCCCTGTTCTGTCCCTCTTTCCACTCCTGTTTAGCCTGGTTTCTGCATTCTGAACTGCAGATTGGTGATTCTAGGCTTCAGGGTCAGGGTGGACCTGGACCCTAACCTAGGTCAAGGTCGACCTTGACCTTGACCTAGGGTTCAGATCCCAGGGTCTCATAGTTTTTGGAGGTCGGCCTTTGCAAAAAGTATTTCCCGCTTCCGAGTCGGCTATTTCGGGTTCCGAAGCGTTGATACCTAAATTATATTTAATATAGGTCCTCTCCTAGGGGTAAAGGTTTAAATGGTAATTTAATCCTCCTATGTAGGCCTCCTTAGAAGATTGTGCCCTAATTTCATATAAAAGGGAGCCTTCTCCTCTCATTTTCTCTAAGCATTACGAACGAAAACCATCATCAAGCAAATTGTCTTCAAGGGTTATTCAAGCAAGCTAAGGAGAAAGATTTCAAAGAAAACATTCATCCATTCAAGCATCCATTTTCATGAAGGAGATCCATTAGAGGCCATTGAAGGATTCAAACTACATAGTGCCCTTTTGGTGATCTCTCCATTCATCTTCTTCCAAGCCTATTCCAAATTAAAGAACCCATTCAAGACTTGGTGTTGGAGATCTACAAGCAAGAGATTGAAGACATCCTACCTTTCTACATTCTATATTTTAAGCATACTTGTGGTTTCAAGGATTCGAATCCGCCATAAGGACTTTTTCAAGCAAGGTGAATTTATGTATTTACTTTGTCTATTTCTGTAATTTCAATTACATATATTTGAGGTTAATTCCAAAACCGGGGTTTGACCAAGGCAAACCCCTCCCCCACAACAAACAATCCCCTTTTTCTTGTAGGTACAGGTACAAAACAATAGATTTGAGACCAGATCTAGATACCCTTTTCGACTTTCTTTCGGACGGTGCAAACATATTTTATGTCGGACCTGTGCAGGTCAGGGTCGACATTATTGGGTCAGGGTTGACATTTGTGGGTCAAGGTCGACCTTTTTCATAAGACGACATCAGAACGGAAAAATATTTCTGGGTTTTGTTTGTCTCTACGTTCCGTTTTAGGATCAACTGTCAGTTTTTCCAGAAATAGTCTACAAACCTCAAAAAATAACATTCTTTGATCTACAATATTTCAAGGTTAGTGCATTTCTCCTATTTCTTCAATTACTGTCATATATCATTTCTATACATATAATTAACAAAATTTAAGGTATCTCTCTTGTTATTCTCCTTTCCAAATAGTTGATGCATTTGTGCATTAGCCCTTCCTTGGGGTTGATCAACTTGGATCTCCCATTTGTGCATTTGGGAATAAAAGAGAAACATCTTATCTTCTCCCTAATCACAATTACAATACACAATCAATATAATTAAATTAAATATAAAGTAAGGTTAAGGAAATCAATATACTCTAAACAAATCAAATCTCCACATACACAATTTCCCCCTTTACAGGTGTCTAGCATACTTTAAAAAATATTTGTCTACTTGAGAGTGCTAGATATGTAGAAATGGTAGTCATATATTTAGGGATTTAAAATTACGTTAAGAATTTTTAAATTTGAATGTATGGAAGCTAGAACCAGTTATATAATTGTTGTTAAGAACAAAGTCTTTTAGAAGGATTCTCCCACTTGGTTTTCCTAAAAACCATGCATCCTTTTTTCCAATAGTGAGATTAAAAAAATATGGAATCGTATTAAGAAAACATCAATCCCTCTTTTAGTTAATGAGACAAATAAAAGAGAAGCACAATCTGATTTATTTTGGTTCTGAATATATTCTGGATATTTACAAATTCATTCAGCGAAGTTTACATTTTGGGGTGAAGGGTGTTATCTAGATATACTATTACAAAGTTTGCAATTTGGCACATTGTGGACTTCACACAGGTGCCATTTTGCAATTGTTTAATTTCAGTGTTATCATCGGGGTTTAATTTAATTTGTTTTGGAAACAAGGATGTTCTGGAAACTTGAAAATGCATCCCTTGTCTATCCAATAGCATTAATATTTGAGTTTTGATAATATATTTGACTTCAACTCTTATGTAAACTCTCAATTTAAATTTTTGATACAAACATTATATTTTAAGGTTCTATAACGTATATAAGTATGCTTTATCCATATTTTTGTATGAATATTTAAAATCTCCATATATATATATATATATATATATATATATATATATATATATATAGTTGTCCCCTTCGTCCCCTAAACTGCCAAAATTTTTTTGTCTCAAAAATTAATTTCCCTAATCTCTGTCCCCCTCTCCCAGAAACTCAAAATAACATATTAGCTCATTCCCTTTACGAAATGATGGATTCTTACCCTGATAAACATAAATTCATTTTACACATTTGAATCTAAGAGGCTATTAACAACCTTATCTGAAATCTATATAAAAGAGCAGTTGAGAAAAGATGAGAAAATAATGTTAACTAAAGTAATAGTGAAATGTTGTTTAACTAAAGTAACTTTAAGTGCAAGAAGTGGGATGGGAGGTCGACTGCAACAGGCGCATTGGCAATGATAGAGTGGGACACACAAGGAAAAAGTAGGGAGTTTGGTAGACCAAGAACATGTCCTTTACCAGATCTTCACAGAGGAAACATGCTTTGACAACTCCAAACACATCTTCAAAATAGAGGCTAGGTATGGAACTCTGAACATATTCCTCATCCTTTTCATTTCGAATGGATACAACCAGAGCCTTCTCATAGAGGTAAAGAAAGACAAAGGGGGAAGAGGAATCAAAGTATAGATCGCATTGGGGGTCAGAGGACTTCACCAAATGCACCTATAAATCATAATCTCATCCCCATCCTCCCAACCATCTGGGATGGTAAAAAGTTTAATCCTCCACTTCCTACGAGGGCTTGGTCAAACTTACATTGGGACAAACATAAAAGAGAGAAGATATCATAAAAAACAATAGGATTCTAGGATATACCAATATCCTAAATAGAGACACTCGGCGACTCAGAGGGAAACACAAGGCCAAATTTAAATGGAACCCAAGATTTGAAAGTCAAATGCAAAGAAGTAAGCCTCATGAGATTCAAAAAAATATGGATGGGAATGGAAAATGCAACCCCTTCATAGAAAATAATGAAGATTCAAAAAGGGGAATCACTGCAAAGTAGGCAAGAAGAGGATCAACCTCAACCTTGGATAGATAGTACTTCCCCGTAAATCTTAGTCACATTTTTTGAGGAAACATTAGATGGAAAACATCGCCTTCTGCTACATCAGACACTGATCTATAAGTTTTGGGAAACCAACATGTCTAACTTAGATTTAAGAATTGGATATACAAAAAATGGGAAAATATCCAACATATAGATTGCCTAGACTCTGAGTTGGGTTTTTTCCTAGTCATGTTCAAAGATAAAATCAGCAGAGATAAAACCTTCAAATCTAAAGGTTCGTTTTATAAGAATCACGGCTTGCATATGCAACCATGGAGACAAAATTTTAATAGTAAAAATAATACTATTAAATTTATCCCGATGTGGATTACTCTCAAGAACCTACCTATGGAGTATAGATCTGCAGAAATTCTTCAAATATTCTTTAAGTACAAGTTGGGCATTTACCTCAAACACTCATACTAGGAGAAGTCTGCAACTCCTAGGTTATGACTTCTCATGAATCTTGACAAAGAACTCCCTGGATCAATTAAGATCACATTTAAATTTGGCACATGGATTCAAATTGTCTCATACTACCATTCTTAGTAACAGATAGATCAGCCCCAAGATTTCACTCAAATGACTTTTGGATGCACACAAGAATCCTTTGCACTTGATATAGATCCAAGTTGGGACAAAGATGAGGGAGGTAAAAAATGGGAGCAATGGAAACTGTGAAATTCACAGACACACTCTTCAATTCTTTTCCCTGAGATAGAGTAGAAGGATAAGGTGACAACAATTGAGGTACCAATGATGGATGATAATTTCAAAAAATAGATTACACACTTTTTATGGTTGCTATACTAGAAACTCAAAAACACCCCTAGAAATAATCAGAAGAGATTATCTATACTAGTCCCCCAAACACCTTCTTCTGAAATGCAGGTATAATCTCAGAGGGTTCGAAAGAGTGATGGGATTAATAAGAACTCCCTAGAGTGGCTCAAATGATTAGGAATGGATTCAGGCTTGGGATCAAATTCAAAGATAAGGACCAGTATTGTTCAATTTCTCCCAAGCCAGATTAGGATCTTAGAAATCTCAGCTCATCAACCCTTGATCAAAGCTTTCAAAACACATTTGAATCATCCTCCTATGGATTATATCTCTAGGTTCAACCACAAATTCATTGATCAGCTCCTAACTCAATGGTTTGTAGAGGTCCAAATAAAGATGATTTCAGAACTAGCAGATCAATTTCTAGGAGAAAAGGAGACGAAAACTAAAATAAATACATCTTCGGGGGAAGAGGATGAGAACACTGATTCCACTAGATGTACTCCTTCAGAGTGTTACACTACAACAGATAATTCACCCACAAAAGATGAGGATGACATTCTACAAATTAAGATAAAAGACATGTGGGAATTCACCAGACTCGAGATAGAGAGGAATCCTTATCAAGGGGGAACATGTGGGAAGGGTATCCTCTACCCATTCTTCACCTAATTATCAAATCCTAGAGTTGATGGAGCCTAGAACACCTACCAATGGCTCTAGTTGTAGGAAACCCTACACACTCTTAGCCAAAGAATTGGACAACAAATCTTCATCGGAGACCACTAAGGGAATCCCCCAACAAAAGAACAACAACAATGATGTGGATGAGAAAACCAAAAAGCACTCCCCAAAAGAAAAAATTCAAAGGGGGCATTATGTCCCTTAAATCAAGCTGGAGAGTCAAATAATGAAAGGATTTAGGCAAGGAAAACCTTCTCAATTACCAAGCATGGGACAAGATTCAGGTATCACCTATTTCACCCAGACTATAGGCATTATACGATCTCTTTGGATTCTTTGGTAGTACCCCCCCTCTTGGATAAAAACCTTCAATTCACTCTCTTTTGTAGAAAAACTCTTAGAGGCATACTATGTGAAATATGAAGAATGACTGGAAGATATCGAAGGTTTGACATTCTCTAACTCTTCTAAGGAGGAATCTTATATTAGTCCTCTCAACAGGCTACACTCTTCTAGCCCTCCCAGGGTGGCCTCTCTCCTGGCCCCCGTTTCTTCATCAGATAAGAACAATATCTTAGGTATTCAAAAATCCATAAACTTCACCAGATTGTGGGAACATCTAAAAAAAGGCAAAGGTAGTAAATCACTATCCAAACTTAGAGCTGAAGATGGGGATGAATTAGATAAAAAAAAACATCACAACCTATCTACAAGTAGGGAAGGGGAAGTTCCTTCCTAAGACACAATGAAAGTCTTTATATCTTGGAATGTTAGTGGCTTGAATTCCCCTAACAAGCAACGAGTGATCAACCTAACAAGAAGCGAGTCATCAAATGATGGATTCTTCATATCAAGGAAGATGTGGTTTTGTTGTAGGAAACAAAATTTAATTTTGAGCAGATTTCTAAATTTACCAAGGATTTAGGGAATCGGTCATTGGAGGTTGTAGATGCTATTGGATCCTCTGGTGGCATTGACATAATATGGAACACAAGACACATAACATATTCACAGGTGGTAAGTAGTAACAGTTGGATGGGGGGTAAATTTGCAGTTTATGCTCTAATCTAAGATTGAGTATTTTAAATGTATATGGGCCAAATCTTAGGAGACAGAAATTGGATGTTTGGAAGGAGATCAGTATATGCCACGTGGACAGGTTAGATAAAAGCGTCTTACTCAGAGGTGATTTTAATGTCATCACTCTCTTATCTAAAAAGAGGGGAGGCTCTGAAAGGGAGTCTCAAACTCAAATAGACTTCAAGGACTGGATGTAAAGAGAGAATTTTATGGAAATGGATCTGGACAATGGGGCATTCACTTGGTCAAATCGGAGACTTGGGCTTAATAATATCTCAAAAAAACTAGATAGATTCTTTTACAAAGGTGACTTAACTACCTTTCCCTTTGACCTAAAGGCCTCCATCTCCCCCACCTTTGGCTCTGATCATTATAATATACTGCTTGACATTCTGGGGGAAGAAAAACCCTTTCTTTGTTCCTTCAAATATGGGATCATGTGGTTTTAAAAGATAAAGACTTCTCCAAACTGGTTGAAGAGTGGTGGAAATATTGCTAGGTGAAGGGGTCAAAAATGTTTTTCTTTGTCTCAAAGCTCAAACATGTCAAGGAAAATCTTATTACTTGGAACAAAAATCACTTCAAAAACATCTTCTCTTCCAAATTAGATATTGAGGAAAAACTTAAGGACTTGAATGAAACCATCATACAACAGGGAATGAATAATGATTTTTAAGAATTGGAAAAAAAATTCCTCAGAGATCAAGAAGACATCTTAGCAAAAGAAGAGATCTACTGGAGACAAAAATATAGAGACACTTGGTTGGAAGTAGGGGAAAAAAACACAAAATTCTTTCATAAAAGCACTAAACAACGCTGAAGCTTCAACATAATTCACTAAATCACTGATGCCAGTGGGATCTCACTTCAAGATCAGAAGGAGATTCAAGTAGAGGTGGTCAACTTCTTCTCAAACTTGCTAAATAATCTTGAAGGTTCACATCTTCAAGCATAGAGTGATCTGTTGGAGGACATTCCTAAGCTCATATCTCAAGAGGATGATCAACTCCTCATGGCCAAATTATCTGAGGAAGATATTTTCAAGACACTAAATTAGATTGCCCCTAAAAATGCACTAGGTCTAGATGGGTTCCCCCGAGCTTCTTCCAGCTCTGCTGGTCCATATTGGGGAAAGAGCTTACATTGACATTGGAGGCTTCTCGATCTTTAGGTAGATTCTTGACTGAAATTAATAACACTTTTATTTCCCTTGTCTCTAAAAAAGAACAAGCCAATAATATGGATGAATTCAGACCGATTGCACTTTGCAATACAATCTAAAAAACACTTTCCAAAGCCTTAGCCAATAGACTCAAAATGATTTTGGGAAAGATCATTGGGGATGAACAAACGAGCTTTGTGCCATGTAGATCAATTCTAGATGGCATAATCATTGCTTAGGAAGAGATTCACTCTATTCAAAGGAACAAACAACATGGTTTAATTATCAAACTTGACATCAAAAAGGCTTATGATAAGGTGTACTGGAGATTTCTTTCTAAATGCATGGAAGATTTTGGCTTCTCGAAAGTATGGATAAACTTAATCTTCTACTACATATCAACTCCCAAATTCTCCATCCCCTTCAATGGATCTCCTCATGGTCACTCCAAAAGCTCTAATGGGATTAGGCAAGGAGATCCGTGATCTCCCTTCTTATTCATTATTATGGCAGAAGCCTTAGGCTGTAGACTTATTAGCCAACATAATCAAGGCATTCTTAATGGAGTGGAAATCACATCCTCTGTCAATGTAGTCACGCATTAGCAATTCACAAATAACACAATGTTATTTGGAAAAGTTCCCATGGGGAGGTATTCATTTAAAAAAAACTCTTAGCCAACTATGCTCTTGCCTCTCGACAAGCAGTGAATAAAGAAAAATCTTTGATGTTCTTTTTCCACACCAAAAAAAAAGCTCAACTTCAAATTGTTAAAACTGTTAGAATAACTGAGAGGGGGGTGAATCAGTGGCCTAAAAAATAATCCAATAAATCAACCCAAAAACTTAGTACCAAAATTATAAGCCTCTATTTATCTTCAGTCCTACAAGATGTATGCACTGAAATAATCTTATCAAATAACTACTGCTCGGAGTTCACTTTTAAAGCTTATTCTTAAAATTTACCGAAAAGCAGTATAGCATTTACTGAAATATAGTAAATAACTTAGTGTTTACCGATCAATCCTATTTTAGTAATGTGTAAAGAAAAGCATCAAAGCAATGAATCATAAACACATTTTACACATGGATTTTTTAAGTGGAAACCCTATTAAGGGAAAACCCACTTGGGATGCATCTCAATATATAAAGGATTGTTAAGTCCTTCTCGATTAAGAGACTTTATGATCCAATGGTTAAACTGAAACAATATATGAACTGTTCATAAATACAACTTAGACTTGCAGATTTTTAGATCTATTGTAAGCTCATAATACCTTTCTGATCAATATTTCCCTTTAATAACTTTGCTCCACTTCTTTCTACTCGGTGATGTTTTTTCTATGTTTCTCGATGTCTGCATAAATATTAGCTCTGTTCTTTAGCTTGTTTGATTAGGTATGAATGAAGACTTTATTTCTTCACCAGTAATCTCTTCAGCATCTTCTTCTCTATTCACCCCTAATTCATAATGAATTAGCTTGTCTCTTTACAGACATAATTTCACCATTTCTAGGTCCTTGTTTTTCTTGTTCTTGATGTGATCCAAAAATCTTGCCATTCTTGCTTTAAAGCATACTTAAGTTTTATCCCGCAGATTTCTCCTTGACAACTAGAATAAAATAGATTTAAAACTCTAGCTTATCTCTGGCTTTTAACTTGTCAATGAAAACAATGTGATCAACCAGTTAACTCCATATTTATCTCTTTCCAGCTAAGTCTTTTGTCATTTCTGAACTTCAGTTCTTTTCGGTGTTTAACTCCTTGTTAGCTCGGTCTTGACTTCAGTTTTCCTCGGACATCTATGTCCATCAAGGTTGTCTATCTGTCAGGTAACACTGTGGTTCTGCTCATCGGTAATACTTGCTCAGGTATCACTATTACTTTTCTCTTGGGGTTCTCTATCCATCGATGTGTACGACATATGAGTGTTTGTTGTCACTTAGTGTATACTGAAATTTTATGCATTATTGATAGCATAACCTTTACCTCTCTAGTTCTTTGAAGTCTTTGACATTATGTATACAACCAATTAGATTATATCAAGTTGACATCAATGACAATACAATACATTAACTGATTTAGCGTCTTGTATTAACTTTCTGCAGCTCGGTGATCATCAACTTAACATCTTCAAACATTCAATTAGTTATGGTTCATAAAAAATACTAGGATTCAAGGTTGGCTCCCTCTCATGCTCTTATTTAGGAATTCCAATTGAAAAAGCATTGAGAATGACAACATCATGGAAACCCATTGGAGAAAGAATGGATAGAAAGATGAAGTCCTGGAAATCTAAATGGATTTCCTTGGTAGGCAGAATCATCATGATCAAAGCCACATTGGAAACTATACCCATATACCTCATGTCTTGCATTACATTACCAATGGGTAGCTTTATGGATATAGTGAAAAAAATTAGAAATTTTTTTTGGCAAGTCACTGATACAAAAAATAAATTTTCTCTTATTGCATGGGATAAAATACGCAGATCAGTGGATGCAGGAGGGACATGAATTAAGAATCAACTCATCCAAAACTAGGCCCTTGGTGTGAATATTTTTTGGAAAATCCATAGAGATCAAAATCTTAAATGGGTTAGAATCATCCGAGGTAAATATTTTCCCAATCTAAATGAGGAAGAGGCTTTAGAGTCTGTGAATTCCCTAGGGGATCTAGAATTTGGAATTTTATCTCAAATTAGAGGGGTATTATAGAAGAGCACATCACTTGGAACATCAAAGATGGGAGTAGAGCCCTCTTTTTGGAGGATTCATGGGGGGATACCAGAACATTAACATAAATTTTGGGATTAGACAGAATCAACAAACTTTGTTCAGACAAATGAGGATCACAGGTCAAAGACTACATATCTCCTTCTTCATTGAACTCCCGAGTAGGCACATTGTAGTGGAAAAAATTCATAGAGTTAAACTTATATCCCTTGGATCTAGAGCAACTTAAATCAATTCTAAAGATAGATTCTTCTTGATTAAATAGGGTAAGGATGCGTTAATTTGGAATGGATTCAAAAAAGAGATTACACTCTTTTTATGGTTGCTATACTGGAAACTCAAAAACACCCCAAGCAATAATCAAAAGATATTATCTATACTATTCCCCCAAACACATTCTTCTGAAGTGCAAGTAGAATCTCAGAGGGTTTGAAAGAGTGATGAGATTAATAGGAACTCCCTAGAGTGGCTCAAATGATTAGGAATGGATTCAGGCTTGGGATCAAATTCAAGGATAAGGACCAATACTGTTCAATTGCTCCCAAGCAAGATTAGGATCTCAGAAATCTTGGCTCATCAACCCTTGATCAAATCTTTCAAGACACATTTGAATCATCCTCCTATTGATTATATCTCTAGGTTCAACCACAAATTCATTGGTCAACTCCTAACTCAATGGTTTGTAGAGGTCCAAACAAAGATGATTTCACAACTAGCAGATCAAGTTCTAGCAGAAAAGGAGACGACCACTAAAATAAATACATCTTCGGGGGAGAAGATGATAACACCGATTCCACTAAATGTACTCCTTAAGAGTGTTACACTACAACAGATAATTCTCTCACAAAAGATGAGGACGATATTGTACAAATTAAGATAAAGGACATGTGGGAATTGGCCAGACTGGAGATAGAGAGCTATCCTAATCAAGGAGGGAACATGTGGGAAGGGTATCCTCTACCCATTCTTCACCTAATTCTCAGATCCTAGAGCCGACGGAGCCTAGAACACATACCAAAAACTATGGTTGTAGGAAATCCTCTAGACTCTTAGCCAAAGAATTGGACAACAAAACTTCATCAGGGACCACTAAAGGAATCCGCAAACAAAAGAAAAAAAACAATGATGTGGATGAGAAAACCAAAAAACACTCCCCAAAAGAAAAATTCAAAGGGGGCATTATGTCCCTTAAATCAATCTTGAGAGTCAAACAACGAAAGGATTTAGGCAAGGAAAACCTACTCAATTCCCAGGCACAGGACAAGATTCAGGGATCACCTATTTCACTCAGACTATAGGCATTATACGATCTCTTTGGATGCTCTGGTAGTACCCCCCCTCTCGGATAAGACCTCCAATTCACTCTCTTTTGCAGAAAGACTCTTAGAAGCAGACTATGTGGAATATGAAGAACGACTAGAATATATCAAAGGTTTGACATTCTCTAACTCTTCTAAGGAGGAATCTCATATAAGTTCTCTCAACAGGCTAAATTCTTCTAGCCCTCCCAGGGTGGCCTCTCCCATGGCCCCTGTTCCTTCATCAAATAAGAACAATCTCTTAGGTATTCAAAAATCCATAACCAGGAAAACTTCACCAGATTGTGGGAACATCCAAAAAAAGGCAAAGGCAGGAAATCACTATCAGAACTTAGAGTTGAAGATGGGGATGAATTAGATAAAAAAACATCACAACCTATCTACAAGTAGGGAAGGGGAAGTTCCTTTCCGAGCCACAATGAAAATCTTATCGTGGAATGTTAGGGGCCTTAATGCCCCTAACAAGCAGCGAGTGATCAACCTAACAAGCAATGAGTGATCAAATGATGCATTATTCCTATCAAGGAAGATGTGGTTTTATTGCAGGAAACAAAATTTAATTTTGAGCAGATGTCAAAATTTACCAAGGATTTAGGGAATTGGTCATTGGAGGTTGTCGATGCTATTGGATCCTCTGGTGGCATTGACATAATATGGAACACAAGACACATAACATATTCACAGGTGGTAAGTAGTAACAGTTGGATAGAGGGAGAAATTTGCAGTTTATGCTCTAATCTAAGATTGAGCATTTTAAATGTATATGGACCAAATCTTAGGAGACAGAAATTGGATGTTTGGAAGGAGATCAGTATATGCCTTGAGGACTGGTTAGATAAAAATGTCTTACTCGAAGGTGATTTTAATGTCATTGCTCTCTTATCTGAAAAGAGGGGAGGCTGTCAGTGCGAGTCTCAAACTCAAATAGACTTCAAGGACTGGATAAAGAGAGAATTTTATGCAAATAGATCTGGACAATGGGGCATTCACTTGATCAAATCGGAGACCTGGGCTTTGCAATATCTCATAAAAACTAGATAGATTCTTTAATAAAGGTGACTTAACTACCTTTCCCTTTGACCTAAAGGCCTCCATCTCCCCAACCTTTGGCTCTGATCATTATCATATACTGCTTGACATTCTAGGGGAAGACAAACCCTTTCTTTGTCCCTTCAAATTCAGGAACATGTGGTTTTAAAAGATAAAGACTTCTCCAAACTGGTTGAAGAGTGGTGGAAAGATTGTCGGGTGAAGGGGTCAAAAATGTTCTTCTTTGTCTCAAAGCTCAAACATGTCAAGGAAAATCTTATTATTTGGAATCAAAATCACTTCAAAAATATCTTCTCTTCCAAATTAGATATTGAGCAAAAACTTAAGGACTTGAATGAAACCATCATACAACAGGGAATGAATAATTATATGTATGAATTGGAAAAAATATCCTCGGAGATCAAGAAGAGATCTTCTAGAGAAAAAAATTGAGAGAGACTTGGTTAGAAGTAGGGGACAAAAACACAAAATTCTTTCATAAAAGCACTAAATAACGTAGAAGCTTCAACATAATTCACCAAATCACTGAAGCCAATGAGATCACACTTCAAGATCAGAAGGAGATTTAAGCAAAGGTGATCAACTTCTTCTCAAACTTGCTAAATAATCCTAAAGGTTCACATCTTCAAGCACAGAGTGCTCTGTTGGAGGATATTCCTAAGCTCATATCTCAAGAGGATGATCAACTCCTCATGGCCAAATTATCTGAGGAAGAGATTTTCAAGACACTAAATCAGATTGCCCCTAAAAAAGCACCAGGTCTAGATGGATTCCCCCGAGCTTCTACCTGCACTGCTGGTCCATATTGGGGAAAGAGCTTACATTGACATTGGAGGCTTCTCGATCTTTAGGTAGATTCTTGACTGAAATTAATAACACTTTTATTTCCCTCATCCCTAAAAAGAACAAGCCAATAATATGGATGAATTCAGTCCGGTTGCACTTTGCAATACAATCTACAAAACACTTTCCAAAGCCTTAGCCAACAGACTCAAAATGCTTTTGGGAAAGATCATTAGAGATGAACAAATGAGCTTTGTGCTAGTTAGATCAATTCTAGATGACATAATCATTGCTTAGGAAGCAATTTACTCTATTCAAAGGAGCAAAAAACCTAGTTTAATTATCAAACTTGGCATCACAAAGGCTTATGATAAGGTGTACAAGAGATTTCTTTCTAAATGCATGGAAAATTTTGGCTTCTCGAAAGTATGGATAAACTTAATCTTCCACTACATATCAAATCTCAAATTCTCCATCCTCATCAATGGATCTCCTCATGGTCACTTCAAAAGCTCCAATGGGATTAGGCAAGGAGATCCATGATCTCCCTTCTTATTCATTATTATGGCAGAAGCCTTAGGTCGCAGACTTATTAGCCAACATAATAAAGGCATTCTTAATGGAGTGGAAATCACATCCACTGTCAATGCAGTCACGCATCAGCAATTCGCAGATGACACAATGTTATTTGGGAAAAGTTCCCGTGGCGAGGTATCCAAATAAAAAAACTCTTAGCCAACTATGCTCTTACCTCTGGACAAGCAATGAATAAAGAAAAATCTTTGATATTCTTTTTCCACACCAAAAAAAAAACTCAACTTCAAATTGTTAAAATACTAGGATTCAAGGTTGGCTCTGTCTCATGCTCTTATTTAGGAATTTCAATTGACAAAGCATTGAGAACGACAACAACATGTAAACCCATTAAAGAAAGAATGGATAGAAAGATGGAGTCCTTGAAACCTAAATGGATTTCTTGGGCAGGCATAATTGTCATGATCAAAGACACACTGGCAACTATACCCATATACCTCATGTCTTGCATTACATTACCAATGGGTAGCTTTATGGATATAGTGAAAAAAAATAGAAAATCCTTTTGGCATGGCACAGATACAAAAAAAGAAATTTTCTCTTATTGCATGGGACAAAATATGCAAACCAGTGGATGCAGGAGGGACATGTATTAAGAATCAACTCATCCAAAACTAGGCCCTTGGTGCAAAGCTTTTTTGGAAAATCCTTAGAGATCAAAATATTAAATGGGTTAGAATCATCTAAGGTAAATATTTTCCCAGTCTAAATGAGGAAGAGGCTGTAGGAGTCAGTGAATTCCCTAGGGGATCCATAATTTGGAATTTTATCTCAAATTCCAGGGGTATTATAGAAGAGAACGTCACTTGGAACATCAAAGATGGGAGTAGAGCCCTCTTTTGGGAGGATTCATGGAGGGATACCCGAACATTAATGAACTTTTGGGATCAGACAGAATCAACAAACTCTGTTCAGACAAATTGGGGTCATGGGTCAAAGACTACATATTTCCTTTTTCATTGAACTCCCTAGCAGGCACATGGCAATGTAAATAATTCACAAAGTTAAACTTATATCCCTTGGATCTAGAGAAACCTAAATCAATTTTAAAAGACAGATTTTTCTTGATTAAACAAGGTAAGGATGAGTTAATTTGGAACGGATCCAAATCAAGAGATTATTATGTGAAGGATGGCTATAGAATTATCTCAGGAGATCAGCAACAACCTTAGTCTCAGTTGCCAATTCATCGGTGTTGGAATAAGATGTTCTTACCAAAGGCAGCTCTATTTTCTTGGGCGGCCATTTAGGGCAGAATCTTCACTACAAATTGGTTGAGGAAAATTGGGTACCAAGGACCCTCTATTTGCTCCTTGTGCCTTCACAATGAGGAAGACATCAATCATCTGTTCCTATCTTTCCCACCACAATAAAGTAGATTTGACATCACCATAGGTGCATTATGGACGCGGCTAAGCTCCTTACAAAATGCACCATTGACCAAATTTCAAAAACCAGAAAACCTAACAGATTTGCGCAAATCACTGTATTTTCACGAATTTTTTTTTTATAAAAAAATTGATCTTTTTTAATCTTTGGTGTCATGCATTATTGCCCGTCTATATTCCAGTCACATTTGACTGGATGTGACACTTACACTTACACGTATTAATTTAAAAACGACCCTCTCAACCTTAAGGGCCTGTTTGGTGCATGGCATTAACTTATCCAGAATAGGCCTATTCCAGAATAAGGGCCTATTCTTGAATTAATTAATTCTAAAAATGAACGCTGGAATAAGCTATTCTCCGTTTGGATCCCAAATTGTAAAATTGGAATAAGAAATTTTTTTTTTTTTAATTAATTTGAATATGTATTTTTAACTTGTGTACATATATATACACATACACATATACATGTGTATATACACACACATGTATATACACATGTGTATATACACACGTGTATATATACACATGTGTATATACACACATGTGTGTGTATATACACACATGTATATATACACACACATGTGTGTATACACACGTATATATACACACATGTGTATATATATACATACCCACATTAAAAAAAAGAAAAAAGATTAAAAAAATATTTCAAAATTTTTTTTTTTAAAAAAAAATTAATAAAAAAAAATAATTTGAATCCATAAATAGCTTATTCTCGAATAAGAAATGAATTCCAGCTTTTTTTTAGAATTAACTAATGCAAGCATAAGCCCCAAAATGGGGATTAGTTTTTTAATTCCAGAATTCAAAAGATGCCCCAAACATAGAATTAAATTATTCTAGCATTAACTAATGCTTATTTTAGGTTAATGCTTGGCACCAAACGGGCCCTAAAAGCAAGTGGTTATGAGAGAGGATTTTTAATTGAAATAATGCAAGAAGAACATTACAGAGTGGGGTCCTAATAAATAGCCAAGGAAGAATCAACCATTCATATTTTGTGCAGAGGAAAATATCAGAGTGTGGAGATGTATAAGAGGGTTTTGTGAAGTTTCCTAACGATTATATATTGTGTTCTGGAAGTTTCAACGACGTTCGCTTCCAATATCAAAGAATATAGGAACATGGTTTAGTCACGTCTCCGTCTGGATTGTGACAAACGACACTTCAAATAGCAAACATAGGAAGACGGTTTGATCAGGTTTCTTATCTTTTTAGCTTTTAAACAAGACGCTGCTTCTTAGCTTTTAAACAATGTTTCGCGCGCAGAGTTGATTAGACATTTTGTGCTCGTTTGCTCACAGATTTGTTTGTTTGTCAAGCCTTTGTGCGTCCAGTGCAGTTAACAGAATATCATGGAACCCACTTTCGCTTTGCCTTCTAGGATTGTATCTTCAGGTATAGAGGAGGTTGTGCCGTCATCTTAGTCTGATCCTTTCGAGGATGTCGTGTCGTTATATGTATCTGTTGCTGGGCCTTCTCTCCCTGCTACTTTGTTCGATGTTTTTATCAACCATTATGGAGAAGATGTTGAAGGGGAACAATTAAATAATTAAAATTATTTCGTAAAATAACTTAAATTATTTATTAAAAATTAAAAATTGACTGAAATTTGGTTTAAAAAATTAGACTCAAAATTCTAAAATTTTGACAATACGAGGAACAAGGGCTTCCAATAGGAAAAGAATTTGAAAGCAATTTGATGTGAAATTTTAGTTTCTAGAAGCATGGCTATAGAAAAATGGTGTTGTCTAATTGACACTTAACCATACAATGCTTGTTGGGGGCATTTAAGCCCCTAACGTTCCATGATATAACCCTCATCCCTTCTAAGGGGAAGACTCGCTTCCTCTCATCGTATAATTTTTTTTTGAGAGCAAAACACCCTCAACAGTATAATCGGACTACAGATTTCTTTATAATTTGATTGCATGGTCTTCAATATTAATCTTTTGAAATGATATAAGTTTAAAATGCATAAATATAAAGATATTTTTATTATTGATCGTTTGAATTGCATTTTCAGTCATTATTAGTTACTTTTATACAAGATATATTATGAAAAGAATGATAAAGAAATCATCTTTTTTTTTGTGACGTCTATAAATAGAAGTAAACCCAATAAACCAATGAGAGTTTAGAAGAACATGTAGAGATTATGGGTTCTTGTGATGCAGATTGGGTAGGGAATATTGATAGTAATAGATCATCTTTAAAATAGTATTTTATTGCTCCAAAGATTTGTATTATATTGCAATTCTCTTTCATAAATATGTTAAAGAAACAACTGACAGTTTCTCTTAAAGGACCAGAGAAGAATGCATAGCAGTAAAGAATAAATATGGGTGAGAAGATTATTGCAAGACACAAACAATAGCGTTGATGTGTGACAGACAAATCATTCAAGGTATAATGCTTAAAATTAAGCACACAGGGATATTGTGTTTGTGAACGCATTCAGGAGAATATTGTATAGATGGAGCGTTGTGAGAAGGCTAATCTGAAATCCATTCTAACAAATTACAAGGCATTTTCCACAAGGCCCTTTTGGCTACTGTTTTGACTTAATAAACTCGTGAAATAAAATCGTTAAATGCTGGCAGAAGAAGAACATGACTAGTACTTAGCCTGATCATCAATTCAAGATTACTTTCAAGATCTGATCAAATATGATGTTTTCAAAAGAAACATTTTACTCTCACATTGGTTTCTATTTAATACACTTAAATAAACAATAAACATAATCGCTAGCTAAAGTAATAAGAGTTGGCTGTGAGGAAATAGATGCAATAGGAGGATTAAAGTTCTCCTCAACAATCAGAGTGCACGAATGTTGATATTGTGGATCTGAGCCCTATTTTAAACTTTTGATTATTTAAAAACTATATTTCATAGGGAAATGCAAACTTAATCTCGCGAAAGCTATGGAGAGTTAAATTATAATATTAATATAATAAAATAAAAAATACTTCGGAATGGATGCCCCTCAGTCCTTGGCTCTCAGCCAAAGAGATCGAACTATTCTCACAAAAAAAAACAAAAAAACATAATAATTAGTATTAATATACATATAATAAAAGAATATAATACAAAATGTGATTTATTTGATTAACTATAGAGTTAAATAAATATAATTTAATTTAATTTCATATATAATATAAATATTATGTTTGTAGTGGCACCATGAAAAAATAAACTATTAGACACCCAACATAACACATAAAAAGGAACAAATCCTTTTTCTAAAATCAATTGAAATTTTTAAATATTTTTGCAAAAAATATATAATTTCTTCTATTAGTTATATATTTACAATGTCCCTTAAGGAATTAATAATTTTATAAGTTAAGGAATAGCTTCAATGAGAAGCTCAAAAGACTTGAAGATTTCAAATATTGCAATAACTCTATCTTACTTGAAGATTTCAAATATTGCAATAACTCTATCTTCTGGTTCTATTTGGCAAGGTTTTGTTAGCATATGAAAACATCTTTCAATGATATTTTTAATAATCTTAAAGTCTTAATTTTAGTAATTATGTAATTGTATAGTTTTATTATTATTATCATTATTTTTTAATTGTTTTTTCTAAATTTATATCAATATGTTGTTGTTTTCTAATATTTAATAAGAAAAATAATTTCAAAATTTTTCATAGTTTAAACATAAGAAAATAATTTTAATTGTATTTATAAACTTAATATCTTCTTAAATTAATGAGTCAAAGTTAATATTTCAAGGATTCACATTTCCCTTTGATTTTAAGCATTAAAGATAATTTCCCATTATCATGGACAAATATTAATCAATTTTGAAATAGTAGATATCAAATTATTTTGTTGCTTTTAATATACATTTTTTTAAGATACTATCAACATTGCTTATATAGATTTCTTAAAGATATATAGACTAGTTAATATAAAGAATTATGATCATCTTATGAGTATAACTAAGAAAAAAAGAAAAAATCTTGATATGTAAAACAAAGCATTTGTTTTTTTTTTTAAATATATTTTGATAATTTTATTGTCTATTAGTCAAAAATATCTTGGAGCACCAACTTTGCACCTTTTTTCTATCAATAAAAGGCTACTGAGAATATATATTAATATTTAAAAGTCTATCATAAACATAGTCTGACGTAAGCATGAAAATCGATAAAAGACTTACAATCGACATTTATAAATTTTTAAAGGATAAGAGAAGCTTTGAAATGCTCTTGCCATGTACAACATGTGTTTGATGTAATTATGGCTGGATATGTCATATGAGTGAGCTAAGCTAAGTTACCTCAAATTCTCTAAACCCTTGCAATCAACACTCTCACTTTGAAAATATATTGTATTTACAAAATAGAGTATTAATCTAATTATTGGTAAAAACTTAAAATTAGACATTCAAATTAGGTATTCAAAAATGTGTAAAAGTTCATTATAAATAAAAATTTATAAATTCATCATTTATTTGAATGTTTTTATTAGAGATAAAGCAAGTTTTGAAGGGGCCTTGAAACCCTTTACAAAATGTTGAATAATAGGAAAAGCACAACAAAATAACATCATACCACTTAGCTACAATGAAATAGGAGGTTTTGAAGGGACCTCAAAACCCTATACAATATATTGTCTAAAGGGACAAGCATAACCAATCATCGACCACTCGACTACAATGGACCAACATGAACAAGTTCTGAAGGGGCCCCGTAACCCTATGATTAGTGAGACAAGAATCAAGCAAAAATGAACCTAAACCAAGAGACCAAAATTTCACAAACTAAAGAACAACAGTCACCTAAACAATGTCTAACGTTTTCCAATCAATCCTCGCCCCTTAATCCTAGGATGAGAGTTAGAAACTAATTTAAAATACCTTTCTTCCTTCTTTGGATGATCATCCAAGAAGCATCTTCCTCCAAATCAATAGAAAAAGGAGAAGTAATATCATTTTATGATATCGTCCCACTTCTATTATCACCTCCACAATTTAAACTACAAGTGAAGTATTGAATAAAGTAGAAAGCTCAATTAATTAAGCAACATCACAAGGCCTCACAAAGTCCCACAACAATGTCACTAGAATAGAATAATACTTATCATTGTCTCTATTAATTTGAGGGGATGACTCCGAAGGAGAAACAACAAGATCCGATGAGAGAGAAGAATCCTTAGCCACCAATGGTGGCAAAGCAATAGGAGCATGCATAGTCAAATGGTTGAGAAGGGATTCACACCACCAAGTAGAAGACTTCACACTAATGCAATGAGGATTAAAATAATCAAATGCCAAGTGATTGGTGGTGAAGCTTTGTCAGCACCAAAAAGGAGGCTATCATAGTCAAGTGACTAAAACTCACTTCCTATCTTCCACCATTAAAACAACCTATCATTGTATATATGGAAGTTCTATGTCAAGTGAGTTGATTATTTTGTCCTTTCTCTCACTCTTATGGTTTTAATTAGAAAAATCCTTAGGTTGAATCATGTTTTAACTCTTTTAGATAAAGAATAGTTGAATGTTCGAAATCTTATCATGTCATTGAAAAATACTATAACATAGATAGATGAATGCAGAATATAGTAGAAAATTGGCATTATTCCAGAGCTTTTGTAGATGCACCCAAGAAATGATATGAATATTGTAGTATGTATCTTTAAAAGATCTTATTACTTTCTCCTCATTTCAAAAATGAAGGGATAGTGAGACTACTCATTTTTCCAGAATTATGTTTGTTTTCTGTTGTATGGTGTCGGATCTAGAATTACTCAAACTTACTCAAAATTCTACTAAAGTTTGTTGCATTGCCTTAGAATAAGATTTATTTTCAGAGCTTCTTTCCCTTTCCTTAAAAACTAGATTTATGAAGAGCCAGCTTGTCAATCATGAAGGTTGTTTAGTGATCCACATTGTGGGCCCCATTCATTAAACTTCCCATAGGGGTTGTTACCCTCTTGAATGTAAATTTTAGGACCAAAGTTACTTTTGCACTTAAAAAAAATTAAAGCATGTATTTAAAAAGAGGATAATGTCACTAAAAAGTTGCTCTTATAAATAGTGACAATAAATGCAAAATGAACTTTTTGACTGTTGCAAAATCAATGGATAAAATGTAGGGCAAAATCAATGGCCCTTCTTTCCAAATTCAAAACATCATGTCCTTTGAAAAGATTATAATTTAACCCATCCATGTCTTCAAAGGCCTCCCAAAATAGTCAACTTGTAACAACTGGCTCGCGACCTGTGAGAAGTGCTCAACCTACACAATGCATGTACTAGGCATAACAATATATAATATATGGATTAGACACCCTTCATACTTGCATAAATATTCTTAGAGTTAATAAAGTGGCCAGTGAATTGAATCGGCCCATGATTCTTGTATTCAAAGGAGTGGCATGCAATAAAAAACTATAATATATGGATTAGACACCCTTCATACTTGCATAAAAAATATTAGAGTTAATAAAGTGGCCAATGAATTGATTCAGCTTATGGTTCTTGTATTCAATGGAGTGACCAATGGAAAGGCAAACCAAAAGCCAATAAACAATAACATCAACAACATTTTCTAGGGAAGAGGATTCAGTAGTTGAGCACCTTAACTTCACAGTTTTCAAAATCTTACCTGGAAATTTTGAATCATTCCCAATTTTTTATAGTAGCTTACTTGGCAAGTCCCTAGCTTATAACTAAGGTTTCAGGGCAACATCATCAAATATGATGGCACATCAACATGCATTTTGTAAAAGTGTTTTAAAAGACCCCCCAAAAAGGTGATAATGATACTTGTGCACTAAGTCATGTTTTGTTGGTGTGCTAATGTGGCATCACATGATTGGTTGCTTTTTGGAACTAAGAAATACATTTCATTCAATCATGAGTAGTTATCATAACCACTAACAATTTAAAGTCACAACTATTGATACAATATTATAAAAAAAATGACATTAAATCAACAAGTACTATAACAATTATTGGAATGCCTTCAAATGCTAGATCTTTTCCTATATATACTCAATACATATAATTTGTTATCACTTATTATAGATCAGATATATTTTTCTATGATAAAGTAATAAGCACATGAGATTGTGATAGGTAGTGGTGAGCATGACCTGAATGGTATAGCCATGGCTTCTTCGTGGGCCTTCACATATTTGATCTGCCAGAGACGTCGTGGAACATATGCCCAAAACCTCAAGAAATTTTCCCACATAAAAAACAATGTGGATTAAAACAAAAACAATGTTGAATCTCTCCATATGAATAAAGGAAGCATATATAATGTGAGTGATGAATAGATGTAGAGAAGTGTTACCAATGATGTGACTCGCTGATGGAAGGCTAACAAAATGCATGAAGTAGTGATGCACCTGCGAGGAATTAAGATCATCAGACTATTATGAAAATTTGTTTACGTAGGATAATTTGATTGCTTTCAACAGTCTCAAAGCAGAAAATTGTATAGCAGAAGGGAAATGCGATTAATAAATTAGAGAAAAAAAAAGTAAAATTTAATAATATTTATAACCAACTACTGTCGTTGTAGTATAGTGGTGAGTATTCCCGCCTGTCACGCGGGTGACCCGGGTTCGATCCCCGGCAACGGCGATTTTGTGAAATTCTTATTTTACTATTCCGTAAGGTTCAGGAGATGGGCAATTATCGTGTAAAATGAAGCGCTTATACCACTTTGATCCCACATTGTTTGCACTTTCATACAACTAAGCAAACAATATACAGAATCACGAGCTTGTTTGATTAGAATGGGCAGTGAGGAAAAAAGACGCAACAGGAGGAATAAAGTTTACTCGGTCAATCAGACTTTACGAACGCTGATAATGTGTAACTGAGCCCTATCTCTAACCTTTTTGATGATTTAAAACTCACTGATTTGATATTTAAGCCATTTTTTATGGTTACAATCTCACTCTTTGAAATTTAAGCCATTTTCTGTTGTATCTGTAGATCAATTGATTTCTTTTACTACATAGGTTTCATTAGATTCTTCATTTATAGGAAATAGATGGATGATCATTATTTTATATGGTGATTTTTTTAGATTAAAAGAGGGGTAAAATTTTTATTGAAAGCCAAAGAGAACAATACAACAAAGAGCTCTAAGGAGCCCTATCCTGAACAACAAGTTGATCCAGCTTATGAGATAAATCAGGGGGAAGGAGGCTCTGGTCAACAATATTCCAGCCATGCCCATGCTCAGAAGCCCATTTAGCTAGGCAGTCAGCAACACCATTCCACTCACGGGGGATATAAGTAAAAGTAACAAAGTCAAGAGACCTGCACAATTGGAGAATTTGCTTAATAACCAAAGTCAGTTGCCAGCAGACTTCAGAAAGCTCTTGTCTATTCAGTAAATTCACAATAATTTGTGAATCAGCTTCACAGATAATACTACGCCATCCATGCACGCAACAATGCTCCACAGCCACCAGGATGGCGACGGCCTCCATGAGATTGTTGGTATGAAATCCTTTGTGAATAGAAAAAAGAAACTGGACATCTCCAAAACTACTGCGTCCAACTCCCCCAATACCAGCAGGACTAGGATTCCCCCGGGAGGAGCCATCAGTGTTGATTTTAATAACTCTAGGCAAAGGAGGAGTCCAACGCTCCTCGCGATTAACCCGCTGAAAATGATGTTTGGCTCTACTACCATAGCGGTGGGTAGCTGACAGAGGAGCTCCACCATGGAGAGGAAAGGAGAGGCGACACAAATATCCACCTCTCCAGGATCCAAACCACCCATCCCCTCAAACTTTGTCATAACAGTCTCATGGAGGGAATGAACAATTTTCCCCCACAGGTGCAAGACTCCAACCTTAACATCCAGAAAGATTCTCATGTTCCTTTCTAGCCAAACATGCCAAACAATGAAGGAAGGGCCAATAGCCCAAGCACCTTGCAAAAAAGAGGACTTAGAAGGCGGATGCCCCAATCTAACCCAAAACTCAGACAGAGAAGAAACATGCTAGCACGGGCGGCCCCACGCAAACCACCAAAAGTGTCAAATCTGCTTGACAAAGGAGCATTGAAAGAAGAGGTGTGAAACTGACTCCTCACCATCACAACAAAGCACACAGATAGAGGGTCCATGGAAGCCACGCTTACAAAGATTATCCCAAGTGAGGTAGCGATTGT
>MU227275.1:282363-292800 GCA_018584345.1 Thuja plicata
CTTCCTGAAGCCAATCAATCCTAGCCTTCTGCTTCCAATAAATTTCTTCTTTGAGATCCCACTCAGCTAAGTCCCTGGAAGCCTGGGACTCCTCTATGCGAAGGGCTTCTGAGAAGCCAAGGTCACGGATCTGCCTGGTAATGACTACTAGATGATCTTGAGCCCTCTTCTTCATGGTGTGAAGATTACCAAAGCAAGTCCTGTTCCATTTTTTCAGCTTTCTTTTGACATACTGAAGTTTTTTAGAAAAAGAGAACATAACAGTGCCATACGTTGGGCCACCATTTCTCCACTAGTGAACCATGAAATCATGAAGTGAAGAGTCACGAAGCCACATTAACTGAAACTTAAAAGGGGGATTCTTGGGAATAGAGACATAACTAGTAGAGAGCTTGATAGGCAAGTGATCAAAACCCCTCCAATCTAGAATTTCAGAAGAGAGTGAGAGATTACCACTATTCCAATAGCAAGAAACCAAAAATCTATCCAGACGTTCTGAAATGGCATCATCCCCAACCCTTCTATTATTCCACATAAAGAGCCCATTACAAGGAAGAACATCAGAAAGATGTAAGAGATCCATATTCTGCGAAAGTAGATCAGAAGAGGGCCCTAGACGAGCAAGACCTTCTCGATTCTCCTCCAAGCACACAATAGAATTGAAGTCTCCACCTAAAATCCAAGGCAAGAAAGGATGACAACCTCGAACATGACGAATATGCGCCCAGAGCCTTATCTTTCCAGGGAGATCAATAGGAGCATACACATTAGTGACCATAATCAACTCCCCTGTCTCCAGGCAAGAGGCAACCATAGAAAGAGAAGAATGACAAGAAAGCCACCAAAGAGGGGTAATTTTCCTGGGGTCCCAACAAATAGCCAAGCCACCAAAGCTCCCCTAGGAGCCAATACATTGACATTGACCAAAATACCAAATACTTGGAGAACAACTGACCATGGAATCCACTGAAAGTTTAGTCTCCTGAATACAAAGGATGCCTGTGGAATGCTCCGCCACCAAATCATGAATAGCTTTTTGTCTAGGGATGCTATTCAACCCCCTAACATTCCATGAGAGAATGATCGAGTAGAGTGAGGAAAATGTGCATCCATGGGTTTGAGAGCCCCCGACTCTACCAATAAATCCCTTATAAGTTGAATTTTCTCTTGATCCCTCTTGCGGCCACTTTTTGAAGGAGTAATAAAAGAGACTTTCTTAAATGGTCTTTGCATCAAACCCAATGCAAGAGAAGATCCTTTTCCTTTCCCAGATGCAAACACATCTTTAACCAAATTTGCTAGGAGGATGTCATTGTCTTGTGGAATAGGGGAAACCACCAGGGCACCAGATTCCGATCCAATAGGCATATCACATGACTGGTGGACAACATTCACCTGGTGCATAAGAGAAGCATCTTGGATAGGAGTCTCCTTATCAGCAACTGTTGCATCAGACATAATACTTGGAGGAATACCTTCCTCTAAAGTCATATTATCTAGCACATCAAAGCGGTTAAAACCTGCCTCTACTTGCCTATCTAGGAAGGGCCTCTTCTGCCCTCTCCCCTTAGCTCGGCTCCGAGCAGGAATGAAGCCATCCTTGTCAGGAACTGTAGCATTAACCTGGGCTTTCCCTTTATTTGCAGAATTCATCTGGGCTTTCCCTTTTCCTGCAAAGTCAGACTGAGCCTTTCCTTTTCCTGCATGTTCATTCTGAGCTTTGTCTTTGCCATCAGTATCCACCTTAAGGTCCCCCAGGGCCTCCACTGGGCCTCTTAGAAGCTTGGGGGCACATATGCTGGAGATGGCCATATTCATGGCATAATCGGCAACCGAAAGGTAAAGACTCATAGTCTAATTTTTGTACCCAGGATGATGAGCCAAGACAAATGTCCAGAGAATCTGGCAATGGGTTATTCAAATCAATTTCAACACAAATGCGGGCAAAAGAGATAACCTTTTTGTCAAGGAATTGATGTGCGATGGCAGTAGGCGTCCCCAACAAAGTAGCTATCTGGCGCAGGATGTCCTCTCTCCAAAATTCAAGAGGCAGGCACTATAGGCGAACCCACACAGGAACCTTTGAAGGGAGATCCTCCACATAATTGAACCCCGTATGCCAAGGTTTGACAAACAACCCGACTCGATTGTAAAAATATGGGCCGCCCTCAAAGACGCGATCCTGATTAGACATGCAAGAGAATACCACCATGAAGTAGCTATTCCTTGCTAACATAATGTCCATATCGCCATCTGTTTTCCACGAGCGACAGATCCAGGCTTCAAGAGCAGACAAAGAGATTCGGATCCCAAGAAACTTGCAGATCAAAGCATGCTTAGTCCAGTACTCGACATCTTCCAGAACTGCGAGGTAAACAACCATAACCTTTTTTAACTTTGAGCTCTCCCCAACAAAAGTCGAAGCCTGCGGTTGCGAATTAATCCCAGAAGAAGCTCCGTGAGAAGCCATAACCCCAACAATCGTCAAAGTAGAGGCCGCTCCACATGCAACCATCAGAACACAGAGCTGAGAACACCCTTGCAAGCAATACATACCAACACTCCACACACAAAAACCCCAGCCCCAATAGCAGAAACAGGCAAGAGAAAAAAGATTGAGAAAGACCCGCAGCAAACGGTAGCAGGTAACAGATCCACCCCACGCAAAAGCAGCCCAACAGAAAAAAGAGCTAGGGCACGGAGGCCCTAGCTCATGCCCAACCTCCTCTCAGCGAGCATTCTTCCTCCATGGTGAATTTTTTATTGTAAAGTCATTTAGTTATATTTCAAGTATATATTTCAATTCATATATTATGATTTTCAAGTTTAAATCAGAATTGTATGTGTGGATCAATTGATTTCTATTTTTTCATAAGATTTCATTACATTATTCTTTGATAAAAAATAGATGGATAATCGTTATTTTTAAGGTGGTGAAATTTTTGTTTTAAGGTCATCTAGTTATATTTTGAGTATATATTTCAATTCATATATTATGATTTTCAAGTCTAAATGTGAAATGTATTTTTGGATCAATTGATTTCTATTTTTTCGTAGGATTTCATTAGGTTATTCATTGATAACAAAGAGATGAATGATCATTATCTTTTATATTGTGAAATTCTTGGTATAAGGCCATCTAGTTATGTTTTGAGTATATATTTCAATTCATATATTATGATTTCAAGTCTGAATCTGAAACACAAGCCTAACACAAAGAATTATGATCATCTTATGTAAAAAAAAGCAATTGTTTTTTCTACATTTTCATGATTTTATTCATAAATATCTACTAGTCACAAACATCTTGGAACACTCTCTTTGCATCTTGCTATCTCATTCTTATGCAATTTTATCAAACTACAAAAGAAAATGGTTAAAGACTAATAGGAAAACAACAACATACCACTCAACTACAACAAAATAGGAGGTTTTGAAGTGACCTTAAAACTCTATACACTAGCACTTGCACCCGAAGGAGGTGCAAGGGGTAAGTCGATAGGAGAGCAGTTGTAAGTTATTGATAGCACATTTGAAGTATTTACATACAAAATACTGGATGTATGTGATACAATTTCATATTACATAACAATGATTATTTATGTATTTACTTGTCTTTGATAGTAACATTTGTGAAACCATAGACTTTGAAGCATTTACATATAAAGGAACTATATGTATGATTCTTTATAGCACACTTCATATTGTTGTTGCTATTCTTTTGTGTCACCATTCTTTTTTTGATTCCTACAGGTTGAAACATCAAGTTAGTGATCTTTTATAAGCAACAATATATGTAGCATGATAAGGAAAATATATATTGCAAAGGGTAAAAAGGCATTGTGTACCTGTTCTCATTATATTGATAGTTGCTGGAGTCTGGACTCTTCCTTTTTCCTGATAATTGTGTATGGATTGTTTTTCATTCTTGAATACCGGTCGAAGGAGAATGGTGGTTGTATACGAAGGTCATTTATTGTTTTAACTCTTGATATGGCTATAAATGTCAATCCCTGCCTTTCTATTCTACCGATATCAATTGTTGCTTTGGGGAGTGTTAGTCCCTGGGATTTATGTATTGTGATTGCCCATGCCATGGAAAGGGGTATTTGCCTATGGTTCCCTAAAGATACAGGTTGAATAGGTATAATTTTTGGATCACTTTGGTCCCACGGTGCTCCAGTGTAATTATCGAATCTAACAACTATGTAGAGTGGTAAATCTGGGGGTTTAGTGCCAATTGTGTACACAATATGTATCACTTCACCAAGAGATCCACTGACAAGTCATGTTTGAGTCCATAGGTTTGTTGTTAACATTGTTCTTTATCCTTTACATAAAAAAAGCTCTTTTGGTAGCTGGTCAACATCATTGTCATTCTTTGGTTTTATGTGCGTGTTCACTGCAATACAAAGGGCAACAGGTAAATTTAGTAGTTGCAACATCTTTTTGTTGTGTACATTTACTAAATCATTTGTAGCGTATAGGTGCATTGTTTGGTTGAATATATTTTTTTCTTCAAGACATAGTGACTTGTTTGTGTGGCCCATTAGTAATTGCCAATCTCATGTTGTTGGTTTTGCATTACACATGTTTTGTAATATTTGACGAAAGTCACATTGTGTTTGTGTGTCACCTTGTTGACAAAAGATTGTTTCCAATGTAACAACTGTAGTGAATTTTTCCCATAGGAATTTAGCATTTGAGTGTGATGCATAGATTAGTTTATCCATTACAGGTGGTAATTGTGCCAAGTCGCCCACAAGAATGATAGATGTTCCCCTGAAACATAAGTGTTGTTTATGGGGGAAAGCTTCACGCAGTCTAGTATCCATTTTCAGTAGCAACTTTGGTCCTATGAAGCTCATCTCATCAGCAAGGAGATATATCACATGTCTCATGTCTTCTTGAAACACTAATAATGATTGGCCCTTTAGTGGTTGCATTTCTCATATTGGAATTTTAAGGGCGGTATGTATAGTTGAGGCATGTATGTTAAATGCAGCAATTCATGTAGGAGCAACAAAAACGAGTGGATTTTTTTTTTTTTATGCTAGGTTCCAAAGTGCATGTTTGATGCAGTGTATTAGGTAAGATTTACATGTACTTGTTGTTCCTTGTATGATCATGTGCAAGGGTTGATTGTAATAGAAATTAGTATAATGTTCTTTGATAATGGTAAGTGCTAGTTGTTGTTTGGGAGATAGTGGAAACGGTGGATCATTCACCTGAAATTTGGATTATTCATCATGTGGGGACACCTTGTTTGTGTTAATAAAATATTATGCAATGTTGTGCAGACTTGGAGGTATAGCACATTCGTCCCATGTAATCATACTTTCATAGTCACGTATACCAAGCATTTCAATGAAATCTAGATTTTCACTAGAAGCTAGGCCCATTTGTGAAAGCAACTCCCATTCATTCATTTGAAGTGTATTTTGTATACCATCATCACTATCAATGTCATCGACCTCTTCATTGTTAACCACTATAGAATTGAGGCGGTCAATATGCCAGACATGGTATTTATGAATGTTCATTTGCTTCCAATTTGCAACAATGTTATCTTTAGTTAAACCAATATCTGTAGAAATGGTTCGAAAATGCTTGTATAGAAGTAGCTCACTCCAGCAAAATGTTTCAAATTATTCAGAATCCTCATCTGGTATAGTATAGAATCGAGGAAAGACATTGATAATTGCCTTTTGTTTCCTGGATCTCCACTTGCACCCTTTGCAGTTTGGTGAAAATGAATAGGATCTAGCAGATTCAATTAGTGTGACCAGTTCCATGTCAGTAGGTCATTGTGCGTAGGAGTGTAGATAGTGCATCTACATTGCATTTTCATATGGTTTTCTTCGTATGCGATGGAGAATTTTTCTCCCAACGTTTACAGTCATAAATGAGCGGCTACAAACAACCAGGGGTAATTTTTGTAGCATATGGCATGTCTCTTGTGCACCTATATCACGATCCGCTATGATCTTAGCCATAAATTTGCGATATGTTTTTAGTGTTGGATCTTCTGCTGCTTGTTTTTGACATATGCGTGTTAGCATATTTACACAGCTTTCTGATTTTCTTTCTGCCTTAGATGCATATTTGGCAATATATTTAAGAACAAGTTTTTTTGAAACAACTGGTTGACAATCCATATTAGCTCTCCAAATGGATATAATTTCTGGGTTGTGTATTTAACATATAATCATTTCATGCTGGGGTGTATTTTTTTATCCTAGAGTCATCATAGGATAAAGATGAGCTGACACATTCAGGCCATGGAGCTTTGTATCGACATTCTAAAGATCGACCACGTTTACGTAGGCATGTTTCTTCAATGCATTTTGTGCGTCTCTGGACGTGATTGATTAAGTTTTCGTAGTCATCAAGTGTATTTCTAGAGAATATCTTTGTTGTACTCAACAAGCAAAGATCTTCGTGTGATTAATGATGTCTTGTGTTTTATCTTTTAGTTTGATTTTGAGGATTCCATGCACTCACATATTTGTCAAAGAATAACTTTGCTTGCTCTATAGCTACGTGGTTTTTCCAGTCAAGTTTGTCCATGTTTGGTGCATTAGGAATCCAAATGAAGCCATGTATGTGTGTTGATCCTCAATGTTGCCATTCATATCTATACCAATAATATTGTGCACATAGGAACTTGTCTATTATTTCTTCACGAAATATTGTGAAACGTTGATGCAAATAAAGGGATGTAGTATGCGGGTTGTCAATTATGTTATTTGTGTGTTCTTTGTTAGACTGTAGCTTGCATGGCATGCCATTTGTAAACAATCATTATAAATCTGGCCACTTAGTATCTGCTGCACTCAATGTGAAGAAGAGAGTAGGGGATCCTAATTGGTTGATCATGTTTGAAAGTTCACCGCGACATTTGCTCCAATATGAGCGAGTTCCCCTCAATGAAGATCCAAAATGCATCAATTCTTCACCTAACTGTGTGTTGGGAAATTGTTGTAAGTGAAGGCGTAGACTATCAATGGTGGTGGGTATGCAATCCTCTGCATTTTGCTTCACAAAAATAGATGAAAGTCCTTGGCTACGGTGTCGCATCATTAGATTCAAAATAAAATAGCGAAATCTTGGATGGCTTCCAAATCTATTATCATGAAATCTCATTAGGTGCAATATATATTCATGCATCTCAATTTGTCTATATCGAGGTTGCAAGTGTAATGCAACACCATTTGGAAAGAGTGTGGGAAAAGCCATGTCCAAAAGACCTTCAATATTATATTCATTTATTGGAGATGTTTCAAGTTCTGGCCAAGGGGCAGGGATTTCATGTTTAGATGTAAGTTGCAAGGTCTCTTTGATGATATCCATTTCATGAAATCTATTTGGTAACCTAGCTAGTAATGATGATGAGTATGTTAGGTCATTCTCTAATTGATCTTCAATAGGCACAGGTTCAGTGGTTGGTTCCATCATATGTTCATTTTCGGCATTAATGGTATGAAGCATGCTTGAAATATCTGTATTTATATCTGGAAGTTGTGTTAAAGACTCAACATCAATTTCAACATCCTTGTAATATGGGTCATATTCGATCTTATATTGTAGTGCAATTCGTACATGACTTCTACTCACATAACAATCATAATGGTTTCCTTGTGAATGAGATCTTCTAACTACTAGGACATCCAAATTTCCAATTTTATGTGGTAGATATTTTGCTATTGTTTTGATATTTTGTGGGAAGCTAATTGTGTGACCACTGTACTTGTATTGTCCTCCATGTGCATGGGTTACCTGCACTATCAGGTTTACACATGCTATGAGCATCTCTTCAACTTGGGTTAGGTTCTTTAGCTCATTTGGTTGCTTTCCTGGGTCCATATTGTTAGATGTTGAGAATCTAAGTTGACCTTTTTCATGAGAGCATCTGGTACATACTAGACCATTATTTGTTGAATTTGTGTGTATTCCAGGGTATCGTTCATTATATATCATACATGTTTTCAGGTCTGACAATGCATCTATTCTACTGCGAAATTGCTTAGAAGCTATTATAAAGGCATCAGACGTATGTGGTATGAGATGGGTTGGATGCATAGTTGTAGTCTTAGTACTATTTCGTGTATTTGTGTCCTGGGTTTCTTTGTTTTGTTTGCATTGAATGTGGCGACGATTTTTTATTTCTTCCTTATGGCGAGAATAGTAGTCTTGATTTCTTTTATGACGTTTCATTTTTTTATCGTCATGTGTGGAGGCTGTAGTGTGATAATTTTGAGGGGGGGAACTCGTCATCTGCAAAGGACGTAGTAATCCTCAATATCAATGTTGATATAGTACTTTTTTATGTAACTAGAGAAGATTCTTCGTCATCTGCAAAGGAAATAATAATTCTTAATATTAATGTAAAAAGTAAGAAATATTTGTTGAATTAGGCAAGATTAACAAGATTGAAAAAATGCAAAGTTGAAAGTATTTGCATCATGTTAGCGTTGTTAAACAAGAATTTGAAAGGGTGTATAAACATAATAATGAAGAAGTAAGGTGTTTGAAATTAATAGAAACATCATTTTCATGGAAAAGAAACAATGTATACATTCTATACTGTCACACTTGCTTAAAGTAGATGCTAACACAAATATTTGTATTCATCAAATATATAGTTTTTCAAATATGCTCGTACATAGAACAGACAACTTATAATGTCACACTTGACTGAAGTAGATGCAAACTTAAATATAAATATTCATCAAATATATAGTTTTTCAAATATTGTTGTACACATTATGAACAACGAACTTATAGTTAGGTGTTTTTGTTATTGCATGGATCTTCAATATTTCCCAACAAGAACGCACTTTCTTCAACGAAATCTAACACGTCAACTTTGGTGATTGTTGACTTCAACCGGCTATGAGTACCACTTGAATCGTATGTAGTTGAGATGGTGAAGAGGAATTGCTTGAAAAATCTTTGTTTGATTATTGTGTCAGCATCAAATTATGCCTCTTGGTTGAATTGGAGGATGTGTAAATCATGAGCGGACATCCCTAGAATATAGGTAGCCGGCTCATCAAAGGCAACAACCCATAGTGTTCCTGTATGATCTGCCAACTTTAGTTGTAGAATGTATCTATAAAGGCAATCTGCAAATGTAGCTTTGCACTTTGCACAAGTCCATGTATCATCAACATTTTGTTCAACCTTTTTCTTACATTGTTTACCACTTGACTGAAGGGGGCAAGATGGATAGTAAACTAAGTTTGATTTTATGAACTGTATTATTGCTTTTACAATTTATTGAGTAGGGTGGGTTACATGCAAAGTTTTCTCTTCAATTTCAGTGATTGTTTTCCTTTTGATTTGTAGGGGTGCATCTATAGCTTGTGCGTTTGATGGTGTAAAATTCTTCTCATTCTGTATAAACCACGATTTTAGTTTCGTTGCCTCCTCTATGTTTGGGTCAATAAAGAGGTGAGTACTTGACAAAGTACTTATCACCTTTCCATTGTACTCTGTCACTTTTCCAGTTTTAACTGCAAGAACAATGGCATTGTTTAAGTGGTACATTTCTAGAAGTTGTGTCCCTTCTTTTTGAGTAGCTGGACCCCATAATGTGACATTTATAGTAGATGAAGTTGTATATGTTATCCTTACACTTCTTCTAAGAACTTATGTCCCATCGCTCCTCCTTATTGTAGAGTGTGGATCTACACAAATGACAATACCAATAACATCAACAAGACAATTGTTGGCCATGTGCATAATTTCACCAATTGGTATGAAGGAAAAGTGATGTTGTGGGATTGTAAGGTCCTTAACTGAGAGTGAAACTATTGAATCATCTTGCAAACAAATCTCAAGTTGGCTATTAAGTTTGGTATACAATCTGTTTGTTGTCTTAACAGTGCCACCTGATATTGTATATATAGATCCTATCTAAATATTCATGTAATGTAGATCAGCAACTTTGTTGAAGCAGGTGATACATGTCTCAATCTTCTCACAATCTATAATATCAAAAGAGAAGACATTTCCTTGTCCATTTTGTATCTTGAACTGGTGCATTACTTTTTTCATTGTAACATGACCCTTTATAAGCCATCGTGTTTGGAATGGATTCAAGCATCTTATAGGAGTAATAGTGGGGCTGATCTCTTTCTTCTTTAAGGATGTTGATGCTCCAAATAACACTCTTTGAGAAGGTGGTTTTAGGATTGTCTCATTATCAAGCAAATCTGGTGATGGAGGTGTTGAGCCTGTGTCATTTGATAAGCCTTGCTCCTCCAATATGTGGGTGGGCTCACCAATAATTTCATGGTGCAAGAAAATGATTTCTAGTTCTAAGACAACAATCCACCTAAACAGGCACAATGAATTTAAGTGTTATGACTTAAAACATATTGTAAGGATGTCTTGAAGAATGTTACATTGTAAACAAAAGTAGACTATGAT
>MU227275.1:303524-323378 GCA_018584345.1 Thuja plicata
CATGTGTGTATATATACACATGTGCGTGTATATACAAACCAAATTTAATATTTTGTAGAATCCGTGACTATAAAGATGTATATTATATTGCTATAAGGATGTATATATACACACATGTGTATATACATACGTGTGTATATACACATGTATGTATATACACACATGTGTATATATATACACATGTGTGTACACATATGCACATGTGTATATATATGCACATGTGTATATACAAACATGTGTGTATATACATGCACATGTGTATATATACACACATGTATATATAGACACACATGTATATATAGACACAAGTGTATATACACAAATGTGTATATACACATATATATATACACATGTATATACACACATGTATTGTGTGTGTATATATACACAAATGTATATATATGTGTATACACATACATGTGTGTATGTGTGTGTATATATACACATATGTGTATATGTGTATACATGGATACACACTTGTATGTGTATTTACACATATGTGTGTATATATACACACATGTGTGTATATAAACACACGTGTATGTGTGTGTATACACACACATCTGTATGTGTGTATATGTGTATACATGTGTATGTACACACATGTATACACATATACACATGTGTGTATATACACACATGTATATATACATACATGTATCTATGCATATACACATGTGTGTATATATACACACCATATTCAAAGAAATTAAAAAATAAAGAATTAAAATTCCTTATGCATCTTCTCAGTCATCTTCCGGGTGAACGAAACGGGTCAGTCCATATTTTGGATTTCATTTTGAGGATAAGAATCTTCTTGAATTGCAGCATCTTCCAGAATTAACCATATCTAGGATATGGTATTCCAGTACCCAAACGGGCCCACAAGTTATAGTGATGTAGATTGAGCAGAGGATGCTTAATTGTAATCAATGGAAATTGAGAAGAATATATACAGCTTATAGGTTCTTGTGATGTGGATTGAGCAGAGGATATTGATAGCAACAGATCAACTTCAGGACATTAATCTATTCTTAGTGGAGTTGTATTTTGGAAAAGGTAAAAAAAATGACAATTTCTCTTTCAAGGACAGGAGAAGAAAAGGAATCGATCGATATGGTTGAGAAGATTATTGCAAGACATTGGGATTGCTCAAACACAACTAATAATGTTGGTTGTATGATAGCCAAACTTTTATTGCAATGACAAAGCATTCAAGATATCATAGTAAAGATAAGCACAAATAAATATAATATCATTTATTTGTGAACAAATTCACAAGAATATTATTTAGATGGATTTTTGTGCAACTGAAATGATGGTGGCATATGTATTGACAAAGACACTCAAGGAAAAAGTTTGAGCTTTGCACAAAAGGATTCAATGTACTTTAGCCTACTTTTTTAAAAAAATTGTCTAACATAAGAGTGCCAAATATGTAGAAATGGTAGCCATATATTTAGGGATTTAAAATCAGGTTGAAGAATTTTTCTATTTGAATAAAAGGCAGCTAGAATCAGTTATATAATTGTTGTTAAGAATAGGTTTGGTGAAGGTTAATTAATAAATATAAGACAATATAGATAGAGTCTTTTAGAAGGACTATCCCACTTGTTTTTTTTAAAACCATGCATCATTGTTTCTATTAGTGAGATTAAAAAAATATGGATTCATATTAAGAAAACATTCATCCCTCTTTCAGTTAATGAGATAAATAAAAGAGAAGCACAGTCTAATTTATTTTGTTTCTGAATATATTCTAGATATTCACAAATTCATCCAACAAAGTTCACATTTTTGAGGTGAAGGGTAATATCTATATCCTGTTACAAAGTTTGCAATTTGGCACATTGTGGACTTCACACAGTTCCTATTTTGCAATTGTTTCATTTCAGTGTTATCTGATGTTTAATTTAATTTGTTTTGGAAACAGGGATGTTCTGGAAACTTGAAAATGTATCCCATGTCTGTCTTATAGCATTAATATTTGAGTTTTGATAATTTATTTGACTTCAACTCTTATGTAAACTCTCAATTAAATTATTGACACAAATATTATATTTTAAGGTTCTATAATGTATATAAGTATGCTTTATCCAAGGATGTTTCACAAAAAAGTGCATGACACAAATAGATAATGAAACTTGATTGCAGGCGACAAGGGAACTCAAACCCATAGGGAAAATAGTGCTGGCAGGAGTTCGGTCGAGGTAGTGTGACGGGATATTCTTGACAAGGAGAGAAGGCTGATTTTTTTTGTTCAAAGAGAGCAGAACTTAGCTCGTGGTGGTTGGGGGAAAGTGCCAAGCATTTTACCTCAACAATACCATAGTAGACAGGGTTTGCATGACCTTAAGAGGAGAAAAAATGATGCATGGGGTGCGGGGAGGCTTTGGAAGATACCTGGGCTATTCCTATTCAACTCAACAGAGGTTCCAAGGTAATATGGGGAGTGAACACTTGCAGCCCAGGGTTAACAAGGGATTCATATTTTAGTCAAATTCGAGCATTAACCCTAACTTCATTTGTATCTTTCTGACTACAAAGGCAAGTAGGCCTTTCAATCCTCCTCTCTCGAAGAAAGTGTGGTCAGGAATGCATTGGGATATACACAAACAAAGGCAAACCATTATTCATAGAAATCAAAACCTGCATTTTAAAAACTCGTCCTGGGGGGATTTCTTGGGTTGCAACAGGGATTCAAGAGGTACATTCAAATGGAAGAAAAGGGACACAAACATAGGGAAAAAAATAGAGGCTTCAAGGGGAGAATCCTGATTTGATAGAGCTTTCTTCAGCTACGGGTGGGCACAACAACAGGGCTAATGGAAAGGAACAGAACGACTTGTTGAATCAAGATTTGTAGAAAGTAGAAACAAACCTTAATTGATCCAGAGATGTCCATCACTCTTTCAGAAGGGAATTTAGATAGATGAAAGAAGATGTCTACTCCAACAACAAGCCATTATCTGTAAGTTTTGGGAAACCAATATGCCCTTTCTAGATTTCAATAAATGGGCTCTTCATAACTGGTATGATATATCTCAAATAGAAAGCGTCGATGAAGCTCTAGGGTTTTTCTTAGTTACTTTCAAAAATAAAGAAAGTAGAGATAAAATCTTTAAACAAAAAGGTTGGTTTCATAAAAATATAGGGTTGCATATGCAACAATGGATCCCTAACTTTAATAGCAAAAATCACACAATCAGAATCATTCCAATGTAGGTTTCCTTAAAAAATCTACATATAGAGTATAGGGAGGCAAAAATCCTTGAAATTTTTGGAAAAAAATTGAGGATATACCTAAGGCATTACTTCTCTAAGCAGAATGTAAATCTCAGACTATGTCTCCTTATGAACATAGAAAAAGAGCTTCGAGGATCCATCAAAATACTTTCCAAATTCGGGACCTAGGTTCAAAAGGTCACATATGATCACCTACATTCAGATTATGAACCACAATAGAGGGAAATATTTGAGCCCATAAAAATGGGTGTTGAGATCTTGGATATTGATAGGGACCCATGTTGGCTCAATTTGGGAAACAACTTAGTGTCCTATGAGATGGAGATTTCAGAGAAGTAGCCACATGCATCTTTTCTTTTTCTAGAAATTGGCATTCAAGTAGCGGCAATTTCTGTTAGCAGGGTCCAACAAGAAGACAACTTTATAGAGAAGACCACTCTAATACTTTGGATCCTTTACTGGAGATTGACACACTTCTATAATAAGACCCAAAGATTGTTGCCTATAACAGACCCTCAACAATTAGTAGAAAGCTCCCTCTTGTGCAATCAAGATAGGTTGGATGGAGACAGGGAATTTCAAGGTGGCACCCAGGATGTCAACAATGCTTCAAAGGGTCTCTTCTTACTTCATCATGAATACAATGAAATATGGGTACTTGCCAGTCAAGTCTAGTAATCTTGGGAAACCCTCTCAAAAGATTAGACCTATCCTCAATTTGGAGGATCCGCCAAGGGGTAAGAATTGTAGTGGTTCCTTCCTCTTTCATACTGATACATGTCAAGTCTCCCTTAATGGGAACCAGAAGTCCATAGAAAACCATCCTCCTAGATTCAACCATAGGCATATTGAAAGGCTTTTACTTCAATGGTTGAGGGAAGTTCAAGAAAAAATGATCATTAAAATTGCAGATCAAGTTCTCGCAGAGGATTCAAAGGAAGGGGAAATCTCAAGTCAAATAATAGATTCATACACCAGATCAGAATGTGGGTACATACACAATCAGTACAGTACACATTCTCAAAGAGGCTTGGAGTAGGGTAGGATTGCTTCTTTTGTCCCACTTCCAGAGGCAGTCAATACCCAAGCTTCAGAGTATCTCCCACTTGGAAATATGAATGAATCAGACTTAAAAGAAACAGAGGCCAAGTCATATCAAGAACTCAACTCATTAACCCATCTCAAAGTGTTAGCTAGTGCTTTGGTTAGCACTTTAAATATAAAACCATTTATGTCGCCTAACTTATGAAAAGAATAAGTATGTGTCACCCGATAACCTTGGAGTATAAAATGAGTGAAGTGCTTAGGTAGCACTTTCCATGACACCCAAAAATGCCATACAATATTCATAACAAGCCAAATTAATACCATTGCCAACTTCCATGTCATTATCCTGATGAAATCAACAATGACTTAAGATATACACAAGAGATGCCAACTAAGCAATGCTTTTTGTCAACAAGGACAAATCAAAGAAGGAAATATTGGGCAATAAAAATCTATAATATATGGATTAGACTCCCTTCATTCTTGCATAAAAATTCTTAGAGTTAATAAAGTGACCAATGAAATGATATGTCCCATGATTCTTGTTTTCAATGGATAACTCAAAAGCCAACAAACAATAATGTCAACGGTATTTTCTAGGGAAGAGATTCTAGTAGTTGAGTACTTTAACTTCACGCTTCTCAATATCTTACGTGGAAATTTCAAATTATTACCATTTTTGTACAATCTAGCTTACCTGACAAATCCCTTACTTGTAACTAAGGTTTTAGGGCCACATCAACAAGCATTTTGCAAAAGTGTTTCAAAAGTCCCCCCGAGAAAGTGATAATGAAACTTGTCCACTAAGTCATGTTTTGTTGGTGCCCTAATGTAACATTACATTTGGCTGCATTTTAGAGCTAAGAAATACATCTCATTCAATCATGGATAGTCACCATAGCCACTAACAACTTAAAGTCACAATTGTTGCTACAATATTATAAAAGATATTTGACATTAAATCACCAAATAATATAAAAATTATTGAAACATGCACAAATACTAAATCCTTTCCTCGTATATACCATTCATAATTTGTCACCCCTTATTATAATTCGATTCCATCATATTTTTCTATGGTAAAGTAACAAGCAGATGAGATTGTGATAGGTAGTGGTGACCATGAACTGAATGATATAGCCATGGCTTCTTCATAGTCCTTCACATATAGTAGATATAGAGAAGTGTTACCAATGATGTGGGTTTCCTAGTAGATGGAGTAGTGTGGAAGATGACTAGCTGATGGACGACTGTCAAACTACATCAACAAAATACATGAAGTAGAGAAGATCTGAGTGATGCACCAGAGAGGATTTAAGATCAGCAAACTATTATGAAATTTTGTTTATGTAGGATTATAATAGGCAGATAATTTGACTGCTTTCAACAGTTTGAAAACAGAAAACTATGTGGTAGAAGGGAAATGCGGTTAACGAGTCACAATTAAATAATAAGTTTTAATCAGACTTGTTAATTCATGTCGTTGTAGTATAGTGGTGAGTATTCCCGCCTGTCACGCGGGTGACCCGGGTTCGATCCCCGGCAGCGGCGATTTTTATGTGTCAATTAGTTTACTGGATTTTGGGCGCTTTACATGTATTTTTTATATACTGAAGCTCTCTTATATAGGTATGTTTCCAACCTTTTGGTTTTGGTGATATTTATAAATGTATATCCAAGCTCTGCCAATTATTACATGGAATTTATCAATGTTTGAATTTTTTATCTGTTTTATAATGTATAAAAGTATTTTTAAATAAAACAAATATATGTATTTTTTAAGTAAAATTAAATTATCACAATTATACTATCCTATTATAACTTGAATGAAAAACATTAGATGATTTGAAAGTTAAATTATAATTATCAAATATCAATGTAAAAACATCTTAATTAAATGAGTCTGATATACTTGACTTTGATCTAAAAAACAAATTTAATTTGGAATTTGCAATAAGCATTCATTCTTTATTCTCATGCTTACTTTTCATTTCCATGCATTTACTCTTCTTTGTCATGCATTTACCATTAAAATTTGAATTTGAATGTAGCTGGTTCAAGTTCTGAATTTAATTTTCTAAAAACTGGATTTTTTTTGCTATTATTAAGAAGATTCTTATTGTCCATATTTTCAATTGTGTTGATTAATATGGGCTGAAATGCATGTGTTAGAATTAAGGGATCATTCTCACATTATTGGGAAATTGAGTCATAATTTTAACCAAAATCATATCAGTATTCAACTTTTTGCTTCTCTAACAATGCCTCTAGAAATTGTGTGTACAATTCCAACTTGTATCTTTTCATATTCCATTTTTACAATTTCATTGAAGCAAGTAACACTCATTTATAAATATTTTGTATATATCATGTAAAAATTAAACATCTATTTGTTCACTTTTTCTTTAATTGAATTGATATATTTTACTTTCTAATAATAACATGAACTTTTATCATCCATCTTTTCTAATAAGGAATGAACCTTTTAATAGAAGTAATGTCAATAGGTATCTCTAATTTATTTTCAAATGCATTTATGTCAAACATTAAACTTTAATCAGATGTAGCAGAAGTTTCATTTATTGCTATTTTTTGAATTGAAAAGTAGAATGACCAATCTATATAATAATTTGATTGCAAAGGAAAATAACCATTGAATCAGCTTGGTAGCGTAACATTTTTACATGGTAAGTATTAGACAATACTGTTTTTATATTTCAGTTGTATGGTCTTCAATACTAATCTTTTGAAATGATATAAGTTTAAAATGCATAAATATAAAGATATTTTTATTATTGTTTTTTTGAATTGCATTTTCAATCATTATTAGTTCCTTTATTACAAGGTATTTGAAAAGAATAATAAGGAAATCATCTTTTTTAATCTTCATATTTCAATTACATTTTCTTAATACTGATCTTTTCAAATGATATAAAAGTTTAAAATGCATAAAAATCTAAAGATTTTTTTATTATTGATCCTTTGAATTGTATTGGCAATCATTATTATTAGTTCCTTTTATACAAGACATGAAAAGAATAATAAGAAATCATATTTGTTGAAGTCTATGATAAATAGAGGTAAACCCAATAAACCAATGGGAGTTCAGAAGAACATCTAGAGCTTATAGATTCTTGTGATGCAGATTGGGTAGGGAATATTGACAGTAACAGATCATCTTTAGAATATTATTTTATTGCTTCAAAGATTTGTGTTATTTTGCAATTCTCTTTCATAAATATGTTAAGAAACAACAGACAGTTTTTTCTCTTTTAAGGACCATAGGAGAATGCATATTATAAAAGAATAAAGATGGGTGAAAAGAATATTGCAAGTGTTGATGTGTGACAGTCAAAGTTGTATTGTCATGACAAAGCATTGAAGGTATAATGCTTAAAATAAAGCACACAGGGCTACTGTTTTGACATATTAAACTGAAATAAAATCCTTAAATGCTGGCAGAAGAAGAAGTTTAGTCCACGGGAACATGACTACTACTTAGCATGATCATTAGCACTACTTTCAAGATCTGATCAAATTAGAATCTTTCAAAAGCAAAAACTACTCCCTAAAGTTCAGGAGATGGGCAATTATCTTGTAAAATGAAGCGCTTATACCACTTTGATCCCACATTGTTTGTGCTTTTATACAACTAAGCAAACAATATACAGAATCACAAAAGGAGGTTGTAAGATTGGGCAGTGAGGAAAATAGACGCAACAGGAGGAATAAAGTTCTATCCAACAATCAGACTTCACGAACGCTGATAATGTGGATCTGAGCCCTTTCTAATGATTAAAAACTCAATACATTTTATATAGAGATTACAACATATATGGTATTTAAGCCATTTTTTATAGTTAAAAACTCACGTCATCAGTTGTTTCCGCATTCCGAATTCCGAATTCCGAATTGGATGAAAAACATATCATTTCCCATTATCCATGTGACTGCCATCTTCACTTGATTTATTTCGACATTCCATTTCTACTCACTTCTCTTTGTAATTGAGATATGTTCTTCAAAAGCTACAGAAAGTTTTCCCCTGTTATACTTGAATTTGTAAGGGTAATCACTTGAGAGCCATATAGTGATTGAAAATCATCACTCTTCGACTGGGAAATCAATTCCCTCTTTGGACGAATCTTCTGAGATTGATTCAAAATACTTGCCTTTAGCAATTACTTTCTGGAAATTGTTCCAATCATCATCTTCTACATTCTCCAGACCGTCAACAGATTTTAGCATATCTATTTTAACTGCTCATGAACTTCCCTGTCTCCATCCAACCTATCACGATTGCACAAGAGGGATCTTTCTACTGATTTCCAAGGGCCTGTTATATGCAACAATCTTTGAGTCTTATTATAGAAGTGTGTCAATCTCCAGTACAGGATCCAAATTATTATAGTGATCTTCTCTGTAAAGTTGTCTTCTTGTTGGACCCTACTAACAGAAATCACCGCTGCTTGAATGTCAATTTCTGAAGAAAGAAAAGATGCTCGTAGCTACTTCTTTGAAACCTCTTTCTCATAGGACACTAAGTTGTTTCCCAAGATGAGCCAGCATGGGTCCCTATCAATATCCAAGATCTCATCACCTAGTTTTATGGGCTCAAATGTTTCTCGGGCTGCTGTGGTTCATAATCTGAATGTGGGTAATCGTATGTGACCTTTTGAACCCAGGTCCCGAATTTGGAAATTATTTTGATGGATCATGGAAGCTCTTTTCTATGAACTCATAAGGAGACATAGTCTGGGATTTTCATTCCGCTTAGAGAATTAATTCCTTAGGTATATCGCCAGTTTGATTCCAAAAATTTCAAGGATTTCTGCCTCCCTGTACTCTATAGGTAGATTTTTTAACGAAACCCACATTGGAATGAATTTGATTGAGTGATTTTTGCTATTAAAGTTAGGGATCCCTTGTTGCATATGCAACCCTATATTTTTATGAAACAAACCTTTTTGTTTGAAGATGTTATCTCTACTTTCTTTATTTTTTAAAGTGACTAAGAAAAACCCTAGAGCTTCATCGATGCTTTCTATTTGAGATATATCATATTAGTTATGAAGAGCACATTAATTGAAATCTAGAAAGGGCATATTGGTTTCCCAAAACTTATAGATTATGGCTTTGTGTTGGAGTAGACGTCTTCTTTCGTCTAAAGTCCCTTTTGAGAGAGTGATGGACATCTCTGGATCAGTTAAGGTTTGTTTCTACAGATCTTGATTCAGCAAGTCATTCTGTTCCTTTCTATTAGCCCCGTTGTTGTGTCTGCCCATAACTGAAGAAATCTCTATCAAATCAGGATTATCCCCATGAAGCCTCTACTTTTGTCCTATGTTTTTGTCCCTTTTCTTCCATTTGAATGTACCTCTTGAATCCCTATTGCGACCCAAGAAGTCTCCCCAGCCCAAGTTTTGTAAACGCAGGTTTTGATTTCCACGAATAATGCTTTGTGTATATCCCAATGCGTTCCTAACCACGCTTTCTTCGGGAGAGGAGGATTGAAAGACCTACATGCCTTCGTAGTCAGAAAGATAGGAATGAAGTTAAGGTTAATGCTCGAATTCGACTGAAATCTGAATCCCTTGTTAACCCTGGACTGCAAGTGTTCACTCCCCATATTACCATGCAGGAATCTCTGTTGAGTTGAATGGGAATAACCCATGTATCTGTTAAAGATCCGATGAATTCCTGAGTCCACCGTCGGTGGATGTGTCTCACCGTACGGCAAGACCACCGTACGGTGGAGATAATCTCACCGAACGGTAAGACTCTCCAAAGGTAAAACTCCAACAGTAAGACTCCGTACGGTGGAGACGTTAAGACTCTCCGAACGGTAAGATACCGAAGGTAAGACTCTCCAAAGGTAAGACTCCGGAGGTAAGACTCTCCGAACGGTAAGATGCCGAAGGTAAGACTCTCCGAAGGTAAGACTCCGGAGGTAAGACTCTCCGAACAGTAAGATGCCGAAGGTAAGACTCTCCGGAGGTAAGACTCCGAACGGTAAGACTTATGATTACCGAACGGCAAGATCACTCCCGACGGAGACAATATTGCCGTACGGCAAGACTCTCGGAGGTATTGCCACTGTACGGCAAGATCACTCCCGACGGAGGCAAAAGTGCCGAAGGGAGAAATAAATACCAACGGAGGCAAGATCTGACAGACGGTTGGAAAACCGGTTTGCCTGTAACCGTTTGTGTACCGAATTCTGAAACGATTTACAGTATGTATTAATGGCTGCAAGAATTCATTTTGGGGGAGTGGTTGAAAATAAGGTAGATTGTAAAGGCAATCTGAGCCTGTGTGAAATCCTGAGTCTTGTATGTAAATTCTTTACAGTAATACAAAAGTTTGCTCGGGGTTTTGAGTGGTGGGTTTTTTCCTGAAGGGGTTTCCCACGTTATATCTGTGTTATGGTTTTTTTTCTGCATATTTTTTAATTTACTTGCATATCTCTGTGGCTTAAACTACAGTTTCTTATTTCCTTGGCATTCTTGGCGTTAGGAGAGCGTTTCCGCACCGTTGCTTTCCTTACAGTATCTTACAAAGCCTCCCCGCACCCCCATGCATCGTTTTTCTCCTGTGAAGGTTGTGCAAACCCTGTCTACTATGGTATTGTTGAGGAAAAATGCTTGGCACTTTCCCCCAACCACCACGAGCTAAGTTCTGCCCTCTTTGAACAAAAAAATCAGCATTCTCTCCATGTTGAGAATATCTCGTCCGACCACCTCGACTGATTTCCTGCCAGTTCCATTTTCTCTATGGGTTTGAGTTCCCTTGTCGCCCGCGATTGAGTGCCATTTTCTATTTGGCCCCGTTTGTTTCACGGAATTGGGGCGGAATTGGAAGTGACACTTCCCGTTTTTGCGAATCCGATGTTTGTTTCTCTAAATTGCAATTCCGGATTCGTCAAGCAAAACCTGGTTTAGACACCAAAATGAGTGGCATCATCTTCCCACTGAATAGGTGGAATTAGAAATCATATCCTGGTTTTGTGATAATAAGGTTTGAGGCAAATTCCAATTCCCCAAGATGCAAAACCGGGATTTCAAAACCTAGTTATTGTGATAATAAGGTTTTGAGTCAAATTCCAATTCCCCAAACAAACAGGGCCTTTGTGTCATGCACTTTTTTATTAAACACCCTAGATAAAGCATACTTATACACATTATAGAACTTTAAAATATAATATTTGTGTCAATAATTTAATTGAGAGTTTATATAAGAGTTGAAGTCAAATAAATGATCAAAACTCAAATATTAATGCTATTGGATAGACAAGGGACACATTTTTAAGTTTCTAGAACATCCCTGTTTCCAAAACAAGTTAAATTAAACCCCATATAACACTCAAATGAAACAATTGCAAAATATCAACTATGTGAAGTCTACAATGTGCCAAATTGCAAACTTTGTAACAGAATATAGATATTACCCTTCACCCCAAAATGTAAACTTTGTTGGATGAATTTGTGAATATCCAGAATATATTCAAAACCAAAATAAATCAAACGGTGATCTCATTAATTGAAAGAGGGATGAATGTTTTCTGAATATCAATCCATATTCTTTTTAATCTCACTAATAGAAACAGTGATGCATGGTTTTAGAAAAAAAAAGTGCCCATAATCCTTCTAAAAGACTCTGTCTATACTATCTTATATTTATTCATTAACCTTCACCAAACCTATTCTTAACCATAAATGTTTTTTTTGGGTTGGTTATTCTTAACAATAATTATATAACTGATTCTAGCTGCCTTTTATTCAAATAGAAAAATTCTTCAACGTAATTTTAAATCCCTAAATATATGGCTACCATTTCTGCATATTTGGCACTCTTATGAAGACAATTTTTTTTTAAAAAGTAGGCTAAAGTACATTGAATCCTTCTGTGCAAAGCTCAAACTTTTTTCCCGGGTGCCTTTGTCAATGCATCTGCCACCATCAATTCAGTTGCACAAAACTCCATCTAGAAAACATTCTTGTGAATTTGTTCAAAAATAAATGATATTGTATTGTTGTGTGCTTATCTTTACTATGATATCTTGAATGCTTTGTCGTTGCAATAAAAGTTTGGCTGTCATACAACCGACACTGTTAGTTGTGTTAGTTGTGTTTGAGCAATGCCAATGTCTTGCAATAATCTTCTCAACTATATCGATCGATTCCTTTTCTTCTCCTGTCCTTGAAAGAGAAATTGTCAGTTTTTTTACCTTTCCCAAAATACAACTCCACTAAGAATAGATTAATATCCTGAAGTTGATCTATTGCTATCAATATCCTCTGCTCAATCCACATCACAAGAACATATCCTCTGCTCAAGCTACATCACTATAACCTGTAAGCTTTAGATATTCTTCTGAATTCCCATTGATTGCAATTTTATGCTTAATTGTTATTTGAAGATATCAAAAACTTGCTTGAAGATGTCATTGTTGCCCTTTGTTGAAACCCTTTTGTGTTCAAAGCACTCATTGTTGGTTTGCCTCTTGTTGCTTGTTCACCATTTTTCGCTAGTTCATTAGTAAGCTCTCTTGTGGTTTTTCTTTTTGTTGGTTCATTAGTAAGCCCTCTTGTAAGAAGTTTTCTCATCTGAAATAGCTGCTAGAATTCCATTAGAGACGCATCTAGGAACCACATCTTTTCCATTATGAATCTGCAATAACTCACCAATGAAATGCAACCATCCTACATCCATAACCATGTCAATTTATCCACATCAGTCAACATAGAAATCATTACTTTTTGCTCCATCCTTCAACACTTTACAAATCATGCCATTGTTAAAATTTGATTCATTGTCCAACTTAAAAGGTAAACTTTCATGGCTCTTTATTTGATTTGAAAGTTTAATACCTGAAACTTTTATGTAGATGAAAGTGAAAGAGTTACTTTTTTTCATAACTATTCCCACGGAAACCTTGGACTCATGCTCTTCTAAAGTTCTTCTAACTGTGTTTAGTTTCATCGTGACTTGACACTTATTGACGATATGTTTCTCCAGAAATTGCAAAGACTGATCTTCCATAACCATGTTAGTTCTTATATCAAAGTATCCAAACCATACCCTATTTTGGGTCAATGGGGCACTCATTTTTCCACTTATCCATTTGTATGAAATGGTGATTTTATGAAGAATTTCAACCTTCATTTGCTTCCAAATATCTTGTTTCTGTGAGTCTTTGGATAAAACACCAGGATCACATATGTAAAAGTATTCTTGAACTTGAAAGAAAAGGTCTACATGCCCTTTGCTACAAGTTATATCCATTACTCTATCACCACTTTTAACATGCTTTCCATGATGACAAGAATTTTGTAGTGACAAAGAAGGAAAAAAAACTGAAATATCTTCATACCTTCCGCTGCAAATAAAGTTTTCATTCTCATTTTCCAAAAGAGAGCTGGTTAATATATTCTCAACAAGTCCATTTTTATGACTCAAAATATTCTTGTCAAACGCATACCCATCTGTCAAGTTGCTCTGTAAATCGTAGAATAGCTCATGATTTGGAAGTTTGGAGGGTAGTGTATGTATTGTTGCATCTTCCTTTGACTCATGCTCTTCACTATGAACATGTGAACCCCTTCCATCTCCTTGCATGATGCATCTATTCCATTCTTGCACAATCCCTCTTTTCTCTACTTACAATATCAATGGGTATTCCTTTGAGCTCTACCTCTGATTCTTCATGTTTTTGTGGAGACATTTCATTTACTTGATGAACTTGGATATCCTCCTTTTGATTCTTTTCATGTATTTCTTTATCCTTTCTCAACTGCTCTTTTATATAGATTTCAGATAAGGCTGTTAATAGCCTCTTAGATTCAAGTGTGAAATGAATTTATGTTTGATCAGGGTCAGAATCCATCATTTTATAAATGGAATGAATTAATATGTTATTTTGAGTTTCTGAAAGAGGGGGATGGAGAATAGGGAAATGGATTTGTCTCAGACAGATTTTTTTTGTCATTTTAGGGGATGAAAGGGGACAATTATATATATGTATATATATATAAAAGGAAATTTTAAATATTCATACGAAAATATGGATAAAGCATATTTATTTACATTATAGAACCTTAAAATATAATGTTTGTGTCAAAAATTTAAATTGAGAGTTTACATAAGAGTTGAAGTCAAATAAATTATAAAAACTCAAATATTAATACTATTGAACAAACAAGCGACATATTTTCAAGTTTCCAGATAATCCCTATTTCGAAAACAAATTAAATTAAACCCCAATGATAAAACTGAATTGAAACAACTGCAAAACGACACCTGTGTGAAGTCCACAATGTGCCAAATTGGAAACTTTGTAATAGTATATAGATATCACCCTTCACCCCAAAATGTAAACTTCGTTGAATGAATTTGTGAATATCTAGAATATATTCAAAACTAAAATAAATCAGAATGTGCTTCTCTTTTGTTTATCTCATTAACTGAAAGAGGGATGGATGTTTTCTTAATATGAGTCCATATTTTTTTAATCTCACTAATGGAAACAGGGATGCATGGTTTTTAGGAAAACCAAGTAGGAGAATTCTTCTAAAAACCTTTGTTCTTAACAACAATTATATAACTGGTTCTAGCTGCCTTTCATTCAAACTAAAAAATTCTTGAATGTAATTTTAAATCCCTAAATATATGGCTACCCTTTCTGCATATTTGGCACTCTCATGTAGACAAATATTTTTTGAAGTAGGCTAGAGTACATTGAATCATTCTGTGCAAAACTCATTTCTTGAGTGTCTTCCTCATTGCATCTACCATGTTCACTTGTTTCTCTTATTGTGGTTTGTGGTAAGGAGGTCGTTGAAAATTAAATTTATCATTCTCGTTGTAATTCACCAAGGAAGCTTTTGAACTTTATTCTAATATTATGAGTTTCTTTATTATAGTACCTTTTTCTAATGAGAACTTGGAAATTTTGTTGAATAGTAGGATATAGTTTTAGGAGAGCATTACACCCTCTCGCATAAACCTTGGTTTTGGTTTCAAGATTGGATCCTTCAAGATTGTGCAAGTTTGGGTAAGACTTCCTTAACTCCCTTTCCAATATTGGGATAATTCTTTCTTTGAATAAATTGGTAATGCTATTCGGTATTTTTTTACAAGTGGATGCCACCACATCAAATATTGGGCGCTCAACCTTTGCTGACATTTCAATGGATTTGACATCTCCAAGCATTTTAAAGGAGAGGTTGTTTTAATGGTGGGAGATAGGAAGTGGGTTTAGCCACTTGACTATGATAACCTCCTTTATGGTGCAGGTAGTACTTCACCACCAATCATTTGGCATTTGATTATCTTCATCTTCATTGTATCTTCTAATTGGTGGTGTTAAGCCCTTTCAACCATTTGACTATGGATGATTTTATTGCTTTGCCACCATTGGTGGTTGAGGATTCTTCTTCTCTCTCATCAGATCTTGTTGTTGCTCCTTCGAAGTCTTCCCCTCAAGTTAATACAGATAATGATAGGTCATATTCTATTCTAGTGACCTTGTTGAGGGAATTTGGGAGGTTTTGTAATGTTGCTTGGTTAATGGAGCTTTCTACTCCATTGAATACTTCACTTGCAGTTTTTTGTGGAGGTGATAGTGGAAGGGGGATGATATCATGGAATGATATTACTTCTTCCCTTTCTATTGATTTAGAGGAAGATGTTTCTTGAATGATCATCCAAATAAGGAAGAAAGGTCTTTCTAATCAATTTCTAACTCCCATCCAAGGATTAAGGGGATGAGGATTGATTGTAAAAAGTCAGACATTGTTTAGGTGACTATTGTACTTTGGTTTGTGGGTTTTCGTTTTCTTGGTTTAGATTCATTGTTGATTGATTGTTGTCTTACTAAGAATAGAATTTTGGGGACCCTTCAAAACTTGTTGGTGTTGGTTCATTGTAGTTGCTTGTGGTCAATGGTTGGTTGTGCTTATCCTATTAGACAACATATTGTATAGAGTTTTAAGGTCACTTCAAAACCTCCTATTTTGTTGTAGTTGAGTGGTATGTTGTTATTTTTTTGTTGTTTTCCTATTAGTCTTTAACCAATTTCTTTTGCAGTTTGATAAAATTGCATAAGAATGAGATAGCAAGATGCAAAGAAGGTGTTCCAAGATGTTTGTGACTAGTAGATATTTACGAATAAAATCATGAAAATGTAGAAAAAACAATTTCTTTTTTTTTACATAAGATGATCATAATTGTTTGTGTTAGTCTTGTGTTTCAAATTGAGACTAGATGACCTTATACCAAGAATTTCACCATGTAAAATATAATGATCATCCATCTATTTGTTATCAATAAATAATCTAATGAAATCCTATGAAAAAATAGAAATCAATTGATCCAAAAATACATTTCACATTTAGACTTGAAAATCATAATATATGAATTGAAATATATAGGGGAGAAGACCGGGTAGTTGAGCACCCTAACTTCGTGGTTATCAAAATCCTACATGGAAATTTCAAATCACTCCCTTTTTTTAACAACAGCTTACCTGGCAAGTCCCCTGCTTATAACTAAGGTTTCAGGGTCACATCATCAAATACAATGCTACGTCAGCATGCTTTTTGCCAAGGTGCCCAAAACAGCCCAAAAAAGTGAGACCAACCCTAGTGCATTAGGGACCCCCATACTTGTACAGCTGATGTGGTATCACACTATTGGTTATTTTTTAGGAAAAGGGACACATTTCATTCAATTATGGGTAGTCATCATTAGCAAAAGCAACTTTAAAGTAATAACTATTGGGACAATGTTGTTAAAAATATTGGATATTAAATGAGCAAGTGTGGGTATTTAATTAACAACTACTATCACAACTATTAGAACGTGTTCAAGTACAGGGTCATGTTCCCTACTCAAAATATAACTAGATGGCCTTAAAACAAAAATTTCACCACCTAAAAATTAACGATTATCCATCTATTTTTAATCAAAGAATAATCTAATGAAATCTTATAAAAAAAATAAAAATTAATTGATCCACAAATACAATTCTGATTTAAACTTGAAAATCATAATATATGAATTGAAATATAACTAAATGACTTTACAAAAAAATATTCACCATAAAAAAATAATGATCATTCATCTATTTCCTTTAAATGAAGAATCTAATGAAACCTATGAAGTAAAAGAAATCAATTGATCTACAACTAGCAATCACACCTTAGTGTGCAATGGGAACGCCGTAGAGTTATGGAAAGGACATTTAAGTATCTGTCCCTTTGTTTGTCACTCCTTCTCATCCTCTCTAGATCTCCTTATAATAAATTGATAACTTTTCCTATCTATCTCTCCCTCTCTATGTCTCCCTCTGTATCTCCCTAGATCTCTTTCTATCTTTACCTCTTGATCTATCTCTATCTTTTTGTCTATTTTTCCCCCATCCTCTCACTTTATATTCATCTATATCTCTATCCAACCATCTCTCTCCATTGCCCCCTTCCTATAACTTTTAATCTCTACATCTCTATATTTCTTCTCCCATCTCTCCCTCTATATGTATCTTTGTCTTGTCATCTCTCTATCACTTTCTATGCCTTTATATCTCCCCATTTCTACCTCTCTCTATTAATTTCTACTTATATCTTTATCTTTATATCTCTCGCTTTCTCATTCTCTCTCTTTTTTTTTATAAATATTTGCACTCTCCCCCTCTCTCTCATTTCCATGTCCCTCTTACTCTCAATCTCCATCTCCACAACTCTCTAGATATATCCTTACACTATATCTTGCTCTTTCTTCTGCAGCTCTCCCTCTTTCTATCTCTATCTCTTCCCCCTCACACACACACACACACGCTATCTCCCCCCCTCACACACACTCATTATCACTCCATTTAGACACATCTCCCTATCTCTATCCATCCATCTCTCCATGACCCCTTTCTTATACCTTTATGTGTGCACAGATTGGATGTTGCAAAGTCGGCTCATGGTTTCTTACATTGCGTGTTTTTTAAAGGTTTCATATAGGCTACAAAGACGTTCATTGATATCTTCCTAGCCATCAACATCGTTTGTCAAACAATACCTAGATGCTTATGTTAATTAATTGGTATTAATTAAGAAGATTATAACTTCACATGGATTTGAATAATCAATATTAAAGAATAAATTAATATTGGTGATAGAGGTACACCCACCTAGGCATACCAGATCCTAAAGTGCAAGGGTTTGCGATCATTTTGATTAATCTCTTTAGTTGGCCATATCAATTGTGGATTCTAATAATAAAACTTGGCATATTCTTATGGGTTTTCAATTTGTTTATTTGGGAACCAACATATTGGTGACTCATATTGTTAATTGAACTGAGATTCATAATCTTTAGTATTTGGATCAAAGAGAACAAACTCTGCTTGGGAATAGTGCATAAATTAAGCAAAAAGTTTTAGATAATTTTCCTTATAGGGGGAAAAAATTACATGATTGTTGTATGAGTGACAATTTAAAAATATACACGATTGTTGTATGAGTGAATGTTTAAAAATTACATTAGAAAGATTAGATTCTAGACATTTGAGTATACAAGTCTCATCTCAAATGGATGGTAGTAAGACGATAATAATATATGTCCTTTCAAAGGAATTAAATCTACTTTGAATGAATGTCTTTATATTTAACATTTTTCATTTGTACATCCTTTTTATTTTAAAGGTGGATATTAGATAGCTCGTTTTAATGATTTATTAACCTGGAAAATACATTTATAAATTAATTGTAAATCACTCCCTAAATCCCGTATTTAAGTAGAGTGAAGAGTGTCAATATAAATAGACAATTGAAGATTATCACTTCCAAAAAGTAAATGTAGTAAGCAAGGTAAATTAGGTAAAGTATCTTTTCTAACTGAACAAAGATTTATTCATTGAAAAAAATGAATGCACATTCACCATTAAAGAAGTATTTTTTATTTTATAAAATAATTAATGAAAGAAAAATGAATTTGGTGAATGTTTTAAATGTATATATGTAAGTCTATGTTTATATGTTTTGAATAAAAATAATAATAGAGTGTTAGATAAAGTAATAAATAATAATTAATTAAGTTAAATAATAAAGTTGTAACTTAATGTTGTAATAAATGATTGTTGTTTTTTTTAAATAATAATATATATAAGTGACATATAATTATCTCACCATTATATAAAATATATATCCAAGTATTATATATTATGAAAATGATTGATTATTTGTTACTAATTTATCATTAAAGTTATAAAGACAATTATACATATGTTGTAATTTAACATATTAATGTTATAATATTGTAATTTGTCTTGCATTAATAAGAAAGTTATTCAAACAGTTCATTGTTGTGCGCTTTCCCATGCTAATATCATGACAGTAAACGGTAAGGGCCCGTTTGGACGCAGGCATACGGAATGCCGGATATAGTCAATTCTAGAATATGCTGCAATTCTAGAATATCATATCCTCAAAATGATATCCGGAATATGTGTTCGACCCGTTTGGACGCACCTGGAAGATGACCGAGAAGATGTATTTTTCGCGTTTGGGTGCC
>MU227275.1:330597-342883 GCA_018584345.1 Thuja plicata
TATATATAATGAGTTTTAAGTCTAAATCTGAAATGCAAACCTAACAAACATAAAAATAAATGATTATCTTATATGTATAAATAACAAAATAAAAAAGTAAATAACTTGATATATCAAACAAAGCAGTTATATTTTCTACATTTTCATCATTTAATTGTAATTATCTACTAGTCACAATATCTTTCTATCTTCATATCTCATTCGTATATGCAATTTTATCAAGGTGCAAAAGCAATGGTAAAAGATTTATATTAGACATTTAAAATTTTAAAAAATTTGAGAAAAGCTTTGAAAGATGCTTATGCAATGCACAAAATATGCTTGATGTGATTTATGGTTGGATATGACATTTGATTGAGCTGAGTAAGCTCTAAACACTTGCAATCAATATTCTCAGTTTAAAATAGATTATATTTACAAAATAGAGGATCAATCAAATTATTAGTAAAAAAATAATAATTGACATTCAAATTAGGTATTTAAAAATTTGTAAAATTCTATCATAAAGAAAATTTTGAAGGGATTTTGAAATAATTTATAAAATGTTATATTCAATTCAAACTATTCACAAATTCGCTCAACAAAATTTTGCATCTTAAGAACAAGGGGCATATCTATGCCTTGTTACAAAGCTCTTTTGGCTTACACTAAAAAAGCATGTTGGGCTTGACTAAATACATAGGTTCTATTTTGTAATTGTTTCATTCTCATTTCTTTACTCGGACCAAACATAAATTCATTTACGCATTTGAATCTTCTAAGAGGTTGCGAAAAAGCTAATTTGAGATCCGTTCAAACACTTTTCAAGGCATTTTCCACAAGCCCCTTTTGGCCACTATTTTTTCTTGTTATAAGACTGAAAGGTTAAGGTTAAGGTTACTTGGTTAAGGTTATTTTATAGTCCATGACACCAACCATGTATTTTTGGGTCTACATATGGTGAAAGAGATATGGGACTACCTCGTACTCCTTGCGGGAGTCACCTAACTACGCTACAAACGAGGTGTACATACCCTACCCCCCTGGGGTGGGATTTGAACTTGTGACCTCTCTTTCAAGAGTACAAGTTCTCCACCACTAGGCAAACTCAAGTGTACTGCATTGGAACATTTCAAATGGATGAAAACTAGTACTTAACAAAATCATCATTTGAATTACACAACAAAAAACATTTGGATTACTTTCAAGATCTAATAAATTACATGCTTTCAAAAGCATAAAATTCTCCCTAATATTCATGAGATGGGAAGTTATCTTGTAAAATGCATGAGCCAAATGTACCAAATAGCAATAACAAGAAGTTATCGTAACACTTTGATCCCACATTATCTGTGCTTTTATATAAGATAAGAAATAATATACGAAATTATCATCTGCTCCATATTTATCATATTTTTTATGATGAAAAGTATTTTATATCATATCTTTTATCTTTTGATGATTGAAAAGTATTTTATATCGTGATTGGACTAGAGATGGTGTTTAAACCCTATCTATTTTTTTGTAGTTAGGACATCATACTAACCTTTCATGCTATATATTGAAAATTATTTTGTATCATGCATTTTGATAGTTGGAAAGTATTTCATATCATATATTTTATGATTGAAAAGTGGTATATAGTTATTGGAATAGATATGATGTTCAAGATCAATCTCATTTTTGTCATACTTGCAAAATATTTAGGAGATCATACTACCCTTCCACGCAACATATTACTAGCAATTGCATGAAGTGGTGCAACATATTACTAGCAATTGTATAATGTGACACAAGATAGTTTTGTTATGTTTTCAATGAAGGCATCCAACGATGACATTTTCCTTGTGTCTTGAAGAGTTGTCTTGGTGTAATAAAAGGTAGATACAAAAAAAAAAATTCATGACTTAATCTAGAGAGAGTGGAAAGGATGAGATGACCCTCTTTTCACCTATACTACATTCTTTAAACTTCAACCTTAATTATTTTAATTTTTTGAATTGGTCCTCCAAGGTGTCAAAATTAGATGAAGGTAAATTTATGAGTCCATTTCTAGCTTGCGACATCTTAGTTTATCAACCTTCCTAAAGAGATTGTCCAAGAGTATCACAACTTCATTGAGTGTTTTCAAGGATTCTACATGAAATATAAGTTTTGGAGATGATTGAAGACACAAAAATTTTCTCGATCACAATCATTAAGCCATGTTTCTTATCTTTTGCTGCATTGGTTTCTTTTTTGTTCTAATTGTTACTCGAGATAAACCTTGGTTCTTTAGTAGAAGAGAAAAGGATTATTTCCATTTGTGATAAATGAAGTGTGTAAAAGAATAATGGATTTATAAGACTCTATGCTTAGTGTATTATTTGAATAATTTGGTATAAAAGAAGAAAGTACTAAGGAGAAATGTAGAAGTTTACAAAGATGCAACTCATGAATGTGCTCAAAGGCATAACTTAGGAGACCCTTTAATCAAATATTAGACCTCCCCAAAATTTGAAACTTTAAATTTTTTAGTACATAGAGAAGATCAATAGAATAAAAAGTTTCACTTCATAATTTTAGTGTGATAACATTCTCAATAGTCTAGACAAGAAAAAGTTATTCTTTTTAAAAAAAATACACTTGATTTTGAGTGATCAATCAAAATTCACAAGTTTTCAATTTTCTATATTGCTTACTATAAACAAGTCTATACACAACCCACAATTGATACAAGTTTAATTGTCACTTGGTTTCATAGTAGGCATTTTGTCCTTTTTGTGTTCTCAAAATGATGTTTGAGATATGTTTAGGCAGACACTTGTCATCTTAAACATTGCTCTCTTCCTTTTTGTGAGCCTAATTTTTTAGCGAATGTGCCATATGTCTTTCTCGTGAGAGTTTTTAAAGGGAAGAAAAAGGGAGATTGGTGAAAGTGCCAACCTGTGCGACACGTGTCCTAGACCAAGCCTTGCAAGTAGAAACTTCACCATCAAACTGTTAGTGGTAATAATGACATTAGGTGGGGAAAATTAATATCTTCCCATGTGTCCTAGGAATCAAGTATACCAAAGTGTCATGCACCCAGATAGTTATTGTTATACACTAAATTTGCACCCTAGGTCAAGCTCTCATAGTCTTGATAATCTAGTATAACATGGGAATCATTTCTAGGTGTGGGACCTTTGCTAACTGAAACGAGACCTCTGGATTCTAGGTCGGTTCCTCTTGGATAATCACCTAATTTTCTCTTTGTTCATGAAAGTAAACTAGATAGGAAAAGGGATAGAAGGAATGCTTGAAAGGGAAATAACTGAAAGCAAATTATCCTACTAGGTGATACACCGAAGGTAACATGAATTACATCATAGTGAGTGAGATCAGCATACAAACTTAGATCTAGGAGAACATAACTTCTTGAATAGGTTTGCATAAATATTTCATAGAGAGGTCTAAAAGGAGAAAAAACTATGCAAGGAAAGAAATATTTTCACAAGCAACAGCCTTCCTACCCAAAGTAGATGCAAACTACAACCTGCAAACAAACATTCACTCCTACAACTAGGCACAGGAATGAGACAGAGTGATAAGGGATTGAAGAATATCCACAAACTCATTCAAATCAAATCATTCATAGTAGTACACATAAATTGTGAAAAGACAGAAGGCTCGGGAACCCCAAGATGTCTCTGAAAACATTCAATACACTCTAATTCAATAAGAGAAATTCAGACAAGAAAGGTTAAGGACAGAAAGAATGTCACAAAAAACTTTGCAATACCTGAACATCAATGAGAAGTTACAACTGTTGAAAACCAGAGGGCAAGAAAAAATGCCTCAAATAATTTTACATCAACTGGAATCTCTAAGATAAAAAGCTCGAAAACTAACTTATATACATGTTCTTCCTAGCACACAGGCTCAAGGAAACAATTTGATTCCTAAAATTAGGGTTTTAGTACATTTTCAAATAGAATAATAAGAAACCCTAATTCTATCAATTTCTACTCATAAATGCATCATGAAATATCTGAAATGATCTGATATGTCTTTGGAATCTTCCCTATCACCATAAATGCACCCCTTAGAAGTCGACTCGATCCGTCTCTCTATCTGTTTCCTGAGAAATCGCGTCACCGCCATGACCTCCAAGATCAGATATTTGAGTATTTGAATATTTAAATCTTTAACGGTCACAGGTGGCACGGATTCCTGTATCAATGGATGAGAAAAGACTCATCTCTTGGTTTAAATTATAGTCATTGATCTTCATCTTTACTCTGATTGTCCTTGACCCACCCTTTACCTGCCTTTTACTCAGGTTACCATTTTCTCTTTGTGTCTTGGAGTCTCTAGACTTTCTCCTTAACCTTAGTTGCATCACGAGACTCGGCGACTGAGCATTCATATTATCTCCTTATCTTTTACTTAACTCTGTGTCTGTTCAGAGACTTGGCGACAACCACAGGATCTGATAAGAATCAACGGCTATCGAGAAGTCTCTGGATGATTTTGACATATTCCTTTTCCTTATGAGAGTTGGCAATTGAAGTAAATCTCAAAGTTCCCAGATAATATGGAATATTCTGCCATGGTTGGGAGACTTAGAGACTGAATATATAGAACCTGGGCCCGCTGCTGCCATGTGTCAACCTATTATTTGCCTATGACCATTTGAGTTGTAAATTCCACTCTGTCAATTTTCTAACCCAAGATATCTGCCACATGTCATCACAACTTGATCACTTATAGGATAGATCTTGCACATCTTATAGCCAAGTCATCAAGTCGACCGCACGATTTGATATAACTTGCTTGGTCTTTACCTTTCTCTATTTTTGACTCGCCTTCAACTCTGGGTAACTAAATCCTTTGTCTTTGAGCCGCTGAATCTTTCTCTTAACTCTGAGTTCATCATGAGACTCAGAGACTACAACAAGATTTAACTCAGCATCAACGACTATCGGGAAGTCTCCAGACTATGTGAGAATATTCCTTCTCTTCACGAGACTTAGCAACTACTGAGAGATCTTCAACTGCATCGACGGCTATGATCATATCTTTTAACCTTTAATCTCTGTAACCCTAATTTCATTTAGCGACAATGTGACCGAGCATATATGACCAGGGACATGTGGCACCATGGCACAATGTCTCATACATTAAATAGACTACATCTTTTCTTCAATCCATAACGCCAACCATTGGATCTTTTCTAAGTTGCACAAAGATTACCTTTGCGCTAACATCATACCTTCACTCAGCTTTGACTCATCTTTTAACCATGGTTCTTATCGAGATTTGGTGACTGAGGAGTCGCGTGATCGCTAAACATTTTACCTAACCATGATTTCATTACGAGATCACACGACCACCGCAAGATTAGAAATTTGACCAATGGTTGTCGCTAAGTCTCGTGATCAAAAAGGGATATTCGATTCCATTTGGAGACCCAACGACAACACATATTACTTGGCCCACTTCAAGAGACTATGCGACTGAAGAACTTTAAATTTAGTCATCTTTAGACTCAAGTCACATCTGAAGTCAGAAATTACACTGAGTCTCAATGTCTCTAAATATTTTGTTAATTGAGGACTACATTGCGAGACTTAGCAATTTTCTTGACATCAGATCTCGATCGAACGTCCAACGCTAAGTCTCAATAGCCAGACACCATATTCCTTTTCTTCATGAGATAGTGCGACTGAAGCAATCTCAGGGTCGCCAGATAAAAGAGAATATTCTCTTTCCTTTATGCAATTAAGCGACCAAAAGTGAAGTTGGAATGCGCACATGACTTAAAAGAGACTTAAGTCGCTCTGAAAAGGTAATGAGAAAATAGAAAAGGCATTGGCCGGGCTAGGGTTTATATCAAATTTGCATAGGTTTTTCAACACTTAGGTTATTTCATGAACAAGGATAAACCAGAGGCTTGGAAATATTTGTAGAGCTGAGGAAAACATGGCAAGAAACCATATAGGCTGGGCTCTACCCTTGTGGGAGCCTCATTTACTCTACCTGTAGCCAAAATTTGCATGATGGGAAAATTTTGGACAACATTTTTGTGATTTCTGCGGGATGTCTGCCTGCTAGACACTAAGAACCAGTGGCCTTTGACATCTATTGGGCATGGAGTCATCTTCTGAGAAAAGTAGAACCCTCTGGAAAAAATTGAAACCAGAAAGAGGAACCATGAATTGTGCACAAGCACTTCTTGGAAAGCAGGAAACTAAACTAAAAAGCAGGAAGAAAGCAGGGAAATTAGCCTAACCTAAACTAACCAGTGTAGAAAATTGGTCAAACAAAACCATTCACTGGTATGCTGAAATAACTACGCTTCCTCATTAGGACATTTTGCATTGAATGTATAAGGATAGCTAGTAGGATATGAGGCATATACAAATTTATCAAATTATAATGAACTTCCTCTATAAAGATAGGATCAAGTTTACTCACCTCAAATTGATCATATGGAGATGTCTTGGTAAACTCCCTCTAAGCCAAGTATCTGATAGGGAAGCCTCTTGAAAGTCTGAAAACAAAACTTTACTTGATGGTTTCTTATTTATCTTCATGGTTGCCTCTCATTATGGATAGCCATGTCAGATCCTCTTTCATGGTTAGGGGATTGTCATCTTCTTCTTTTAAACAGGCTAAGAGCTCATCAAAGTTGTCAAGATCTTGAAGATCTGGAATTGGCTCCAAATCTGGTTTATGTAGCAAATTCTTAGAAAGAGAGCAATCCAAAACTAGGCCTCTTTCCATAGGTACAAAACTTTGAACCTCTACTCCAAGGAATAGGGATTCATCATTCAATTTGTCACAAAAAACCTCTATGATGCTGGAAAAATCATACTCTTCAAGTTTTTTGTCTATGTTCTTTTCCTTGAAGACCCCTTCCATAGCTACAGGCTCATGAATTAGCACATCCTCATGGTCAATTCCCCCTAACTGCTGCAAATTTGCAGAGGTGGTCATGACTTTATCTTTCTCATCCTACTCAACAAAACTAGGCAGCTCATCAGGCCAAGACATGACATCTTCCCCTCTATCAATCCCTTGTTGATGGTGAGCCTTTTGTTCTAATTGACCTTCAGCCATGGGTAATGGCATGTCTTCTTCTTCATCAATGAAAAGGGGGAGCTCATCAAAACTATCAACCAAGAGCTCAGGTTAGGCATTAATTTCTATATCTTCATCACATTGTCCCAACCTATCACAGTTGTCACTCAGCACTGATACCTCTGATTTTCTCTTGTCCTCCCCATCATATGAAATCTCATCTACCACAGGTCCTTGCTCTGATACTTGATCAGTATCCTTTAAAAGACTTGGCACCTGATAGCCGAGAGGTAGGGTCCATTGAGGTTGCCATGACAGTCCATTAACCTAAGAGACCTGAGGGGTCTCTTGGGATAAACAAAAGTCTTGAAAGAACTACCCTTGCAAAGTGGCTCCTCAAGTATAGGCTCTTGAAAAGAATCCTTTGCCTTAAAACTTGGGATATGAAATTGAGAGCGTTCAGATGTAGACAAAGAAGGCATACCTTTTTTGAAGCTTGGAAAATTGAAGACCTTGTCTGGCATCTACTGCTCCTTTGTAACCAGCTCTCTTTGATGAATTTCCCCAATAGCTAGATGTGTTCCAATCTCAAGTAGACTCACTTGAGAAGCTATTGCTTCTTGCTGTAGCACCTCTGACTTTTCCCCAACAGGAAGCTCATAGTTCATGAAAAATGGTGAGTAATCTGGAGTTTCCTTCCCAAAAAATGGGTTTTAGACATAGCCAATTGCTCGAGTGCTTTGTGTTGGGACTGTCTTCTTGACCAGATTTTAGGGATGAAATGGCCTCTTTATCAAATTTTTCTTCTTACCTTGATAATTTCCTTGATATTGTGGTCTACTTTGGCGATAGGATTGCTCTTGAGCTTGGTACTGCTGGTTGAGACATTGATTTTGCTCTTCCATAGTGGTCAATTCTTTGGTTAGAGTTTGCAGTAGATTTTTCATTTCCTTTTTTGTTGCTTGCTAGTCATTTTTCATCTCTTGCAGCTCTTGAGAGAAATCTGCTTTGGATTTCTCATTGCTAGAACTAGCTTGAGGTGCTGCAATAGTGGGTATGGGGTTGAACTGAGGAATTTGCAGATGCATGTTGGGTTCAATAATAGGAGAGATGGGCGTGGGTGGCCTTGGGGTTATCATAGCAGCCTGAATTAGATAATTTTCTCCTTTAATAGCTATATCAAAAGCATGGGGTAATGAAGTACCTCCTAAAGACTGAATCATAACAGATATATCACTAGTTAAACTTCTCAAGAAATAAAGGAAAGCACAATCATCTGAAGGCTTTATATTAACTAGAATCCTATTCCATGTCTTGATAAATCTGCCATTAAAATTTGTCATCTGTTCTTGAGGGGCTCTCTTGATAATTTGGAGTTTCTCTACCAGAGATAAGGAGTCTAATTCATCCTCAAAATATTTGTTAAGGAGCTCTCCAAGTCTATCCCATGAATTAATGGATCCAACTGCTAGAGTTCTAAACCATTCTAAGGATTTACCCTTAAAGGAAGTTGCCAACAACTTGGTGGCCGCATCTTCTTCTATAATTTTGTGTATACTACAGATGGTAGTCACATCTTTTATGTGCTCATAAGCTATTGTGTGGCTTTCACCTGTAAAAGAAGGTATCCTTTTTAGCGCTGCTAGAGGCACATCATGGTGTTGGGAAAAATTTAATGGACTACCCTGATTGAAGGGTGCAAACGCAAATTGTCTTGCCATAACAGGGTTCTACTTCTCCCATAAGCTTTATCAGAACTGGGTCTGCTTGTCCTTAACACGAATGGAGTCGCCGTATATGATTCAAGATAAAACTTCTTTAGGTTTGTACTATGCAATTAGCATATCATAGATAACATAGCTTTGAAAATAAACTTCTTTTGTAGTGGTCCCACCGGGCGTGCCATAACTGTTATACAATAAATTTGCACCCTAGGTCAAGCTCTCGTAGTCTTGATAATCTAGTATAACATGGGAATCATTTCCAGGTGTGCGACCTTTGCTAACTGAAATGAGACCTCTGAATTCTAGGCCGGCTCCTCTTGGATAATCACCTAATTTGCCCTTTGTTCATGAAAGTAAACTAGATAGGAAAAGGGATAGAAGGAATGCTTGAAAGGGAAATAACTGAAAGCAAATTATCCTACTAGGTGATACACCGAAGGTAACATGAATCACAACACAGTGAGTGAGATCAGCATACAAACTTAGATCTAGGAGAATACAACTTCCTGAATAGGTTTGCATAAATATTTCATAGAGAGGTCTGAAAGGAGCAAAAACTATGCAAGGAAAGAAATATTCTCACAAGCAACAACCTTCCTACCCAAAGTAGACGCAAACTACAACCTGCAAACAAACATTCTACAAATAGGCATAGGAATGAGATAGAGTGATAAGGGATTGAAGAATATTCACAAACTCATTCAAATCAAATCATCCACATCAAGACACATAAATTGCGAAAATAAAGAAGGCTCAAGAACCCCAAGATGTCTCTGAAAACATTCAATACACTCTAATTCAATAAGAGAAATTCAGACAAGAAAGGTTAAGGATAGAAAGAATGTCACAAAAAACCTTGCACTATCTGAACATCAATGAGACGTTACAATTGTTGAAAACCAGAGGGTAAGAAAAAATGCCTCAGATAATTTTGCACCAACTGGAATCTCTAAGCTAAAAATATCAAAAACTAACTTATATACATGTTCCTCCTAGCACGCAGGCTCAAGGAAACAATATGATTCCTAAAATTAGGGTTTCAATACATTTGCAAATATAATAATCAAAAACCCTAATTCTATCAATTTTTGCTCATAAATACATCGTGAAATATCTGAAATGATCTGATATGTCTTTGAAATCTTCCCTGTCACCATAAATGTAGCCCTCAGAAGTCGGCTCGATCCGTCTCTTTGTCTATTTCGTGAGAAATCGCGCCACCGTCATGACCTTTGAGATCATATATTTGAATATTTAAATTTTTAATGGTCACAGCTGGCGCAGATTCCTGTATCAACGGCCGAGAAAAGTCTCATCTCTTGGTTTAAATTATAGTCGTCGATCTTCATCTTTACTATGATTGTCCTTAACCCGCCCTTTACCTACCTTTTACCTAGGTTACCATTTTCTCTTTGTGTCTAGGAGTCTCCAGAATTTCTACTTAACCTTAGTTGCATCATGAGACTTGGCGACTGAGCAGTCACGTTATCTCCTTATCTTTTACTTAACTCTGTGTCTGTTTGGAGACTTGGTGACAACCATAGGATCTTATCAGAATCAACGGCTATCGAGAAGTCTCAAGATGATTTCATCATATTCCTTTTCCTTATGAGACTCGGTGACTGAAGGCAATCTCAAAGTCGCCAGATAATATGGAATATTCCACCGTGGTTGGGAGACTTAGAGACTGAATATATAGAACCCGAGCCCACTACTGCTATGTGTCAACCTATTATTTTCCTATGACCATTTGAGCTGTAAATTCCACTCAGTCACTATTCTGACCTAGCACATCTGCCACATGTCATCACAACTTGATCACTTATGGGATAGATCTTGCGCATTTTACAGCCAAGTCGTCAAGTCGACCGCATGATTTCATATAACTTGCTCGGTCTTTACCTTTCTCTATTTCTGACTCACTTTCAACTCTGGGTAACTGAATCCTTTATGTCTCCGAGCCGTTGAATCTTTCTCTTAACTCTGACTTCATCACGAGACTCAATGACTACCACGGGATCTAACTCAACATCAACGGCTATCGGGAAGTCTCCAGACCATATGAGAATATTCCTTCTCTTTACGAGACTTAGCGACTACCAAGAGATATTTAACTACATTGACGGCTACGATCATATCTTTTAACCTTTAATCTCTGCAACCCTAATTTCATCCAGTGAAAATACAACCGAGCATATCTGACCAGGGACATGTGGCACCACGGTGCAATGGGTCATACATTAAACAGACTGCATCTTTTCTTAAAGCCATAACGCCAGCTGTTGGATCTTTTCTAAGTTGCATAGAGATTACCTTTGCACTGACATCAGACCTTCACTCAGCTTTGACTCATCGTTTAACCATGGTTTTTATCGAGAGTTGGCAACTAAGGAGTCGTGTGATCGCTGAACATTTTACATAACCATGATTTCATTACGAGATCACGCGACCACCACAAGAATAGAAATTTGATCAACGACAGTCTCTAAGTCTCATGATCAAAAAGGGATATTCGATTCCATTTTGAGACCCAGCGAAAACACATAATACCTAGCCCACTTCACGAGACTACATGACTGAAGAACTTTAACTTTACTCATCTTTAAACTCAAGTCACATCTAAAGTCATAAATTACACTGAGTCGCAATGTCTCTGAATATTTTGTTAATGGAGGGCTACATCAGGAGACTTAGCAACTGTCATGAGGTCAGATCTCGATCGAATGGCCAGCGTTGTCTCAATAGCCAGACATCATATTCCTTTTCTTCACGAGATAGCACGACTAAAGCAATCTTGGGGTCGCCAGATAAAAGAGAATATTATCTTTCCTTTACGCGATTAAGCGATCAAAAGAGTAGTTGAAATGCGCACATGACGTAAAAGAGACTTAAGTCGCTCAGAAAAGGTAATGAGAAAGTAGAAAAGGCATTGGCCGAGCTAGGGTTTATATCAAATTTGCATAGGGTTTTCAACACTTAGGTTATTTCATGAACAAGGATAAACCAAAGGCTTGGAAATATTTGCAGAGCTGAGGAAAACATGGCAAGAAATCATATAGGTTGGGCTCTACCCTTATGGGAGCCTCATTTACTCCACCTATAGCCAAAATTTGCATGATGGGGAAATTTTGGATAACAGTTATAATGTAGATTAAGTTGCAACTTCATTGTGGATATTAACTTAGTAGTAGGGGTTCTAAATTTTAGAGAGACTGTTGTTTTCAGTATTTTTTTCAAGACTGTAATTGGCTCGTACTTTAATTTCTTAGTTAAGTTCACGTCATTTTATATCTAGCTATACTTTGGAGGCCTTTTTTATACTATTATTGTAGTCTGTAAACCTGCATGAAACATTAGTTTAAAATACTTCTCAATCAATTTGAAAGATCTATTGGAGTTGATGAAAAGCTATCAACCCTACATCTCCCAAGAATCACCTGCATGCAAACACCTGTCACAGAAAGAGAGAAGCAAAAGCTATGGAGGCCAAAAATAATAGATCTGTGAAAGAGGAAACATCCTCAATTGATTCAATA
>MU227275.1:352240-366789 GCA_018584345.1 Thuja plicata
ACTCAAGTGTCACTTCCTTTTCTTGAACTTGTTCTCTCAAATAATGATACTTGATGGCAATGTGTTTAGTCTTAGCATGCATGACTGGATTCTTGGAAATGTTTATTGCACTGGTGTTATCACAATAAATAATTACTGGTTCTAAGATCTTCATATGCATACTTCCAATAACTGTTTGATCCATGCAATATTTGAGCAATTTGCAGCAGCAACAACATACTTTGCTTCTGCAGTAGACTGAGAGATGCATCCTTGCTTCTTGCTAATCCATGCGACAATTTTGTCACCCATAAAGAATGCTACTGTAGTTGTGCTCTTTCGGTCATCAAGATTTCCAGCCCAATCAGCATCGGTAAACACCTTAAGTTCAAATTTTCCTTCTCTTCTATACCATAAGCCATATTCCTCAGTATTCTTTAGATGTCTTAAAATTATTTTCACAACAGTCATATGTGATTCCCTGGGGTTAGCAGAAAATCTAGCAACTATTCCTACTACATGTGCAATATTTGGTCTAGTGTGTACAACATACATGAGTTTTCTAATCATTGATCTGTATAAAGTTTGATTTACCTCTGTTGTCTTGTCCTCCTTTGTCAACTTACATCCAGTAGCCATCGGTGTTCCACCTAGTTTGGAATCTTCCATCTTGAATATTTTCAGGACCTCTTTAATGTATTTGGAGTGTGTAATGAAAATACCTTCACATTGTTCCATGATCTGTAGACCGAGAAAGAACTTGATCTCTCCAATCATAGACATCTGAAACTTTTTTCTCATCTCATTAGAAAATTATTTGCATAGCATATCATTGCCTCCAAATATGATTTCATCAACAAATATTTCAGCAATCAAAGTGTTAGCATCAGTATCTTCCTTCAAATAAAGATTATTGTTTTCACTAGTCCTTACAAATCCAATACTTATAAGATAGGAATGAAGTCATTCATACCAAGCTCTTGGAGCTTGTTTCAATCCATACAAGGCTTTATGAAGTTTACATACCATGTTTCTCTTGTCTGGATCTACAAACCCTTTTGGTTGTTCAATGTATACCTCTTCTTCAAGTATTCCATTTAGGAATGTTGACTTGACATCCATCTGGTATACCTTGAATCCTTTGAATGGAGTATAAGCAAGTAGTATTCTTACACCTTCTAGCCTAGCAACAGGTGCAAAGGTTTCTCCATAGTCAATACCTTCCTCTTGTGCATACCCCTTGCATACTAGTCTTGCTTTGTTTCTTCTGACTTCTCCATTCTCATTCATCTTATTCCTAAATACACATTTAGTACCGATGAAATTCTTATCATCTGGTCTTAGCACAAGTGACTATGTCTTGTTCTTTTCAATCTTCTCAATCTCATCATTCATAGCACTTATCCATTATTCATTATCAAGTGCAGTATTGACAGATTTTGGCTCAAACTCACAAATTAAACAACTTGAGTTTAAAGACTTAATTCTTGTTCTTGTACCAGCTTTTTTATCTCCTATGATATGGATCTTTGAATGGTTCCTTCTTACATATCTTGCAAGTATAGGTACAACTCTTTGTCTATCAGCTTGGTCATCATTTTGTCCTTCATTTTGTTCTTCATCACCTTGCACATTATTTTGATCATTATCTTGACCGTTGGTTACAACATTTTGTTGCTCGAGAATTAAGCACTGTTGCTCGGGCAAAGTTTTGGTTTCTTCACAGTATACAAACTTATTTTATTCCTCTGGTTCTTTTGTGCTTTCCAGCTCATTCTTTTCCGCAAACTCATCTATCTTTACATTTTCACTTTCAACAATTTTTTTAGAGGCCTTAATAAGACATTTATAAGCCTTGCTTTTGGTAGAATATCCTAGAAAGATACCTTCATCACTCTTGGCATCAAGCTTTCCATTTCTATCATCCTTTAATATATAACATTGACTACCAAAGATTTTGAAGTAACTTACATTAGGTGTTTTACCATACCATAGCTCATAGGGTGTCTTCTTCGTGTCCTTCTTCAATTGTACTTTATTTAATGTGTAGACAGCAGTACTGACAGCTTCCCTCTAGAAGATTTGGGTGATGCCTCTCTCTATCATCAGTGTTCTAGCACAATCAACTATTGATCTATTCCTTCTCTCAGCAATCTCATTTTGTTGTGGTGTTCTTGGTGCAGAAACCTGTCTTTTTATACCATGCTCATTACAGAAATTAGTGAATTCATCTGATATAAACTCTCCTCCTCTATCTGATCTCAAGCATTTCAAATCCTTACCACTTTATTTTTCTACCATAGCCTTATGCCATTTAAACATCTTGAATGTTTCAGATTTATCTTTTAGAAACATAACTATCATCATTCTAGAGTAATCATAAACAAAGAGAATAAAATATCTATCTCCATAATAACTCTTTGTCCTCATTGGTCCACATAGATCAGTATGGAATAATTCTAGAATATCATTAGATTTATGGGTTTTACTTTTGAAACTAGACTTTGTCATTTTACCTTTTTGACAATTCTTGTACATTATGTTGTCAGGCTTTGTCATCGTCGGTAAGCCTCTTACATTTCTCCTTCTACTTATTTTCATCATGTGTCAAAATTTACATGACACAATCTTTTGTGCCCCAACCATATGTCTTCATTTCTAGTCATTAAGAAAGTGGTGTTAGTATCATTCAAATAGAATAAGTTACCTTTTGTCTGTTCACTGACGCCAATCAATCTTCTTGATTCATTGAAGATCTTTGCCTTCTTATTCTCGAATGCTACTGTTGACGGGACTTTGTGATTGGGTCCGCCAACATATGTAAGTTGTCACTGGGTACTGGGGTTCCGGGTAACTTTGCCTGTAAAGGTTGTCTAGGGAAATGAGATTCCCCATGTCTCCAAGCACGTGAGAGTCGGGTCTCGATAGTGCGGGGGCTCAGTTGGGAAATGTGACTGTTTTGTTTGAGGGGGATAGCTGGTTATCTTAACTCGTCTTCTCTGGGGATTCAAGTGAGTGGGATTTCCTGCAAGCGCACATTCACTTAATAAATAAAATTCAAAAGATATTGTAGAGTTAGAAGTATTTCATCTACCTATAGTTATACTAAACATTCAAAACATAGACAATGCTCTAACACACTACACTAAATACTGAAGAAATATAGAACCATCAGCTCATATTTAGTCAATAGCGAAGGAAAAGGAGGTCGTTAATCTACTTAAAGTATTAGAGAAAAGGACATAAAGAATACAAAGCATAAAATACCATTAACCAGAGATCAGAATGCTAACAACTTCATTGATAGAACCCTTCCTTCTTTAACATATCTTCCAGTAAGCACTGGTGCGTATTATAATGGTGGCTCCAAGGGAGCATCTATCTACTGAAAGATTTTAAAACTAAGGAGCATTGAGCTCTGCAACTAAGAACTGAGATAAAATAGATTGCTATTAGCTATAGATTGCAAAATCATTAATTTCACCGACCCTTGGAATGAGGCCGAACTTATTATTTATACACCATTTGACCTAAAACTTAACCTAATTTATTTTATACTTTACAATATAATACTATTTTCCGGTGGCCGGTACTACCTGCACCACGCTACAAAACACCTCGAGACGGAAAAGGTCTGACATGTCAGAAGAATAAGACAAGAAGAGAGGAGTGGAAGAATCAGCCTCAAGGGGAGAGTCGGTAGGAGAAGAGAAGAAATCTAATCCCCCAGGGATTGAGGCTACATGCCTCATAAATGGGAAAGCAGCACCCTGTCTTCGATGTGCCAGGAGTAACGTTGAAGCGCCACCTTGGGAAGACAATCTTTCAGAACCCTCTTGTTGATCCAACGTGCCTTGTTGCGGTTACCTACCTTCTAACAACCTTTATTAACTGGTATGAAAGTGACCGGTTGGCCTTGGGAACTGGGACACGGGTCACTTAAAGAATACAAAAGATGTGGGATCCAAAATTCTAGGATCTGCGAACTTGCATTCTGAAAGAATGAATGAATACAAAAATACATTTCCTGATGAGATTCTCCAGACTCTGGACAAATTTATTGTTCCTTAGTATCATTAAATGTCTGCAGGATCTGAGCGATCCCATCTTCGTATATGTCCTTAAGGCCGGCCCGTCGGTATTTAGCTACCTCTAATTGTTCGTCCAAGTCTGGAACATTTTCCTTGAACTCTGCGGCCATCTTGGTCGCATCAGGACTCTGGAGCACCATGCAAATGAGTCTTGACATCTTTTCTCCATCCATTCCCTTTGGGGATCCATACCGAGACTCCATCATCTCGTCAAACTTTCCTAGGACATAATCATCTAGAGTGCATGTTTCTGTGCTGAAAGGATCAGCTTCGGAGACCTTGGAAATGAATGACTTGTATAAATTGAAAGAATACTAAACTTCTTGGACTTTGTCATGCACAACCCCTACCAGTTTCTTGATTACCTCCAATGTGAGGTCAGGTCTGGAGTGTTGGGTCTGGACAAAGTCAAAAGACTCCTCTCCTAAAATCCCAACCTCGAAGAAAAATTCTTCTCCAATGCTGATGAGCTCTTCCATCTCGGCCCTCCATGCCTCGTAATTCTTGATGTCTCCCTCTAGGATGGAGATAGTAGTCTCGGCCCGATGTAGAGTTTTTCTAGCCGCAAACAAATATGGGAGTGTGGATGCCAAGAAACACCGGATGTTTCCCACTTTCTCTGCAACCCACTCATCAATTGACTCAAATTTTCTTTTCATTTCCCTTATTGCATCTACATCGCTCTGAGGGAGCGGTATGTCAGATGTGGAGGCGCTTGGGGGAATGGTAGTAAGAGGCTGCGCGAGCTCCGTAAGCAATCCCATGAGATTAGCATTCTTCTCTTTTCCTGGGCCTCCTTTTCATAACGGGCCTCCACTGCCTTGGTTTCTTCTTTCAATAGGTTAAGTTCACCCTATTTCCCTCTCTTCCCCAGTGATACCTCCATGATGGAGTACTCATCATCCTTAGTCATTGCTTTGTCTACACTTGGGGAAGGTGTCACAATCACCGTGACTATATCTCCGCCTAGCCCAGTCCGAAGAGTATGGACTTTCTGAGCTTTCTTGGTCTTGGGAGGGTCCTGTATTTGCGCCATCATCTCTGCCAAGGAGAGATGGGCCTTAGGGGTCACCATGGCCTTCCTCTTGCGAGACTCTATCAACCGTTGTGGGGGTAGGGGCGGCTTTGAAGCTAGAACCTATTCTTGTGATTTCTCCCCAGGATCTTATTGTGCCCCTTCGACAGTATGAGTCATTTATGATTCCTTCCCTGTATCCTTAAGGTCACCGGTGATACTTACTCTGGTGGTGCTTGTATCTTTTTCCCTGGTATCTGTGTCCTTGACAATGTTAGGACCGTCGTTTGTCTCCCTAGGGTTCCTTTCCCCCTCCTGCTGTTCATCAGCCTCTGTTGCTGGGATGTTCTCTTCTATTGGTGTTTTCTCTAGAGGTGGGGGAGGCAATGGGCCAAGATTCAATATTTGGGCCGCGGTGATCACCTCCCTGAATATTACCTTTGGAAGTGGTGTTTGGAGCACGACAGTTGGGGTCACGATTGCTCCCGTAGGTCTAGTTTTTCCAACTGATGCCATTTTCTCATCCTGTGCTTGTACACCCTCCTCAGTCCCCGTAACCTGTGTCTCTGGGACTTCAGAGGTATCCACCTGTTCTTGTCAGCTCTTTTCTTCTGCCCAGGCCTCCTGCTCCTGTGCAAGTTCTGGCTCTTGGAGTTCATCTTTTGTGGCGATTTCCTCCACCGATCTCTGGATATCCCCCTGCAAGTTCCCAAACTCATCAGTTCTGAAGACATCATCAAATTCATCATGGGGGGATTCTCTAGGATGTCCTCAAGTTCTTTCTCCGGCTCCAGAGAGTCGAAAGAAAGGATTTGTACTTCTTGGATGCTCGGCATACCAAGTTTCGGTTCCAACCTTGGTTGAGAGTTGTTTTTCTTTTTCTTTCTCCTGGCTACCAAAGGGGGCCCTGCATCCATTAGATCCTCCTTCTCCTCTTTCGCTCTGGCTCTAGTAGCTCAGACCATCAATGCTACCAATGAAGGTGAAGAGGGAGGACGAATGGGCCCAATCATGAGGACTGGGGTGGCCAACCGCGTGATTAGTTTATCTTTCATCTGCTAGAAGGCCGCCAGTGTCTGTTGTATTTTTTCCTCTCCGAGGATTGTAGATGGGGTTTATGATGGGGTCCCCGTTATTCTTTTTCCTTTATCCTCTCCCTGTGAAAATGTTCTGGCCCCGGGAGTCAATCTCTGCACTGTTGGGCCAACTCTACGTGTACTCCCTGGGCATGCCCTTTTGAAATAGGTGTGGCTACGTTCGACCATGTTGTGAGTGCTGTCTTCAATAGTTGGCCCCTCTTGGGTGTTCCAATCTGTTGGAGGGAGAGCCATCTTGTCTATTCCCTTCTCTTTGTATTGAGGGTCTACTGTGGACCCGATGTCTCAAAAAGTCACCCGGGAATTTCTGGAGCTTCAGCCTCTCCATCATCCCCATCGTCATCTGGATGAAGTGCCAGCTCCAGACTTTAAATTCATCTTGGAAATCATCCCAGAAGTCCTCCATGTGGAATATATGGGGCTCTGATGCATGGGGAAGTGTCATTGCAATCTTACCTAGCGGATCAAAGTTCTTCCACGCCAGATAGAATTCTGTTAAGCCCAGACTTTTGAGCTCATTGTCTGCCTCTTTGGCTGTGGCCAAACTACATGTGTAATTGCCACAAGTGATTGGGAATGGAACATTTACCACTTTCTTTATAGTGTACAAGGCGTGCAGCTCCAGCATCTATCAGAAATATTCTAAAATAATTATTTTGTTCCCACAGTGCTTGGCCAACAAAAAGGGTCTCCCAGAGAAGCCAGTTACCCAAATGTAAGTATGCTGCTGGAACTGGATGAAGTAGTGGCCATAACTTTTGACCAAATCTATTTCCTCCTTAGAGAGATGGTACCCGGCATCCTGGGTAGGCGTGAGGAGATTTTAATAGACAAAGGCATAGTTAACTCGGCAGAAGCTGGTCTAACTAGCCTCCCATTGGATTTGCGGGAAATAATCCCAGGGAGCCTTTTTCCCTGGGCCAACCCCAAGTACACCTGATGTGAGCAGCCCATTTGTGACGGGGCGTTGTTGTGCTAAGGCCCAAAGAACATAGGATGTCATATGAAACTTAGAAGTTTGGGCCAGCTAAAGGAACTGTGAGTCCACATGATTTGAAATGATGGCAACCCAATCAAAATACTACTCGCCTATGGAGATGCCGAGTAGGAAGAAATACATCCATCCTAAGAATTCTCGGGCATGGGGTTTCCTGAAAATCCTACATAATGCTATGATCCCCATCTAGATGCTCTCCTTAAAGTCAGATCTGGGCATTTCCAATTTCATTCTTTTGGAATCTTTCTTTGGGGTCTTTAGCCATTTGTTATTCAAATATTGTCGGGCCATAACCTCCAGCTGCTGAAATTGTGTTAATGCATCGGATCGGGTGACGATGGCTGTTTCGTCAAATTGGGGAATCCCTAAACCTGCCCAAAAATTTGCAGTGTCCAGGGAGACCATGGGTGTAGGGTATCCGGTCAGGACTGGGGCTGCGAGCATGAGGGCCCAGATGGAGGAGTTATAATGAGTGGCCAGAGTGATAATAAGTTTCGGGGCATGCACTGAACATGGATAGCAAGCGGCCTTTAGAATCCCAAATTCTCCAACATTGATGGCCAATTGGTCCCCGGCCATTCGCTGGATGAACATCATTTTGACCAGGGCTTGCATCTGTGCCCACATTCTGACACTGATGTCGGTAATCAACTAGACCTTGGATTTGATCTTTGATCCTGTAACGGTGTTGTCCTTCAAATATTTAATGCTGAGGGGAAGCTTTTCCAAGGCCCTTTCATTTTTAGACCTGACGGCTGCCCTGGTGACTGTCGTGGTGGGGAGATTTGGACTCCCGAGCGGTGAGGATGTAGAAGCCTCTGACATAGTGAACGTGATGTTTGAAAACCTGCAAGGTAAGGCAACCATCAGAATTCTCATAAGATAAAAAAAGGTGCTACTCCAGATTTTGGAGAACTTACCACTGCATTGCGCACTTCACCTAAAAAGTTAGTTTGCATTAAAATCTGGAAAGATATGCATATGATGTTGACTTGGGAATTCAACCATCATCCGGGCCTGGGGGTTTCAGCATACTTAATGAAAGTAAGATATAGGCTGGGCTAGGATGTGGGACCCGGTGTCCAAAAAATTAACCGTTGGGAGATGTGACCGGAAATATGAGTTTTCAAGCTTACGTGGGTGTCACATAGCCGTGCAATAAATGGGAGTTATGGTGACAGCGATGCCAACTATCTGATCGCACATGATGTGAAGGCCACTTGGTGGATCTTAAATGCATGCATGGGAAATAAATGTGCCATGAAGGTTGATTTGACGACGGAGAGAGAAACTGCCATGGTTGAAACCAACCAAGAGTCAAGTTCCAACCAGGTGGTTTTCCGCCGTGTGGGTGAGCTCGTAAAATTCAAAAAACCAGACAAGAGCACAACGAGCTCGACCCAAAATCAAGATGATATACACTAGAAATATAGTAGGGCCACAAGATATATACATCAAAATACAACATTTACAAGCCTTTACAAATTTATACAACTATACACATATATACATGAACTAACCTAAGATGATATACATTATAAACATTAATCTACAACTGCGCAGAGGGCGGACAACCCTCTCACAGAGCCAACCCACCAACGGGAGGTAACCCAAAAGCACAGAACACAGAATGGAAAACCAACAAAACAAAAGAAGACCAAAGAACAAAAGCGGACAACAAGGAAAACACGAAAACAACAAGAAACCAGAGAACCTACCTAGAAATCTGAAGAAGAACAGGGAAAGAATACACTAGGAGAACTCACGTAACAAGTTATACCTTCAAATGACCACAACAGGTACCTCGAACCAACTATTAATAACCCACTAAGCATAGAGTAATTCGCAGCTTAATCACAGTTTAGTCGTCTAAGAATCGCTCTGGATGCACAAGTGTTTTGATTGCGGTAACTGTAAAAGTGGTGTGTAATTTATATTTAGAGCTAAGGTAAAAGCAAGTTAACCTCCTCCCCGCAAACTTTGGAATGGGCAGACCTCTAGACTTCGGGCCTGGGAATTCCATGTGGCCATATCTTATTGCGAGAAGAAGACATCGTGGTAGAGAATCCCGAAGTCTAGAATCCGGCTCTAGAAAGAACAAACTCCGGGACCGGGTCCCTAAGACACAAGAAGACAAAACAAAAGAAAACAAACCTCATGGGAGGAAAATTCCCGAAGAAGGAAACAAAGAAAATAAAAGACAAGGCAAGAGCCAAAGCGAAAAGAGGGGACCCAATATTTTGCCCACAAAATGTAGGGACGGGTATGCAGGGCATAACAAATGGCGACTATCTGGGATGAATGCCTTAGCGCATTTGAGAACCACGAAATCTGTGGTTAGCAAAACCAGAACCAATTGTTACTCGGAGCATCCTGCTTGCAAGGTGCGAAGCATTTTAGAAAATCCAGCTCATACACATGATTCAATCCAATTGTCTTTTGTTAGTTGTGAAGTGTGTGCTTTGAAAGAAAATCAAGTCGATGACCTCTGGGAGAAGCAGAGAAGAGGCACTAAATATATCGATCCAAAGTCATCGAACCTTGCACATTTCCTCCGGATACCAGAATTTATACACCCCTCTTTCCTTGTTATTTTATTCTTTTCTGGATGGGAGGGCGGTACTTCTTTCACCATTAAGCTTAAGCTTAGATAATTTCAATGACGGTACTTCTTTCACCTTTCCATCCACTTCAATTTGCTAAGTAGGGAAGAAAAACTCTGGACCCGGGAAGAATTTTAAAAGTTTTCAAACTTGGGCCCACAAACTAGTGCAACCGATCTACTCTCGGTGTGTCCGATTACTTGTTCCTTTAGATTTTGTTTTAATTGATTTCCAGACTTCTGGGGATGAATCCGATGAAAATCTCCCATAGCCTGTTACCAAATTTACACAATAACTCCAGAGACCAGACCAATTCCACCATGCTAACAATAGATTCTGACTTCACCATAATGCAAAAGGTATCATCCCAGAGACTAGATGTTATGTGAAGCATATCGGTCTGCAAAAAAAAGGGGGAGCAAAACACTGGGAACCCAGAAAAAGAAAGAACAAAGCTGAAACAAAACAAAAGAAGAAAAAGGGGCGGTCCCGGAGGACAGCCGACAGAGCTATTTACAAGGCACCCCAAGCAGGGCATCGGGAAAGATATTTACAAGTGAGGGATTTTACATATATTACATGTTTTGGAAAAAACTTACCTCATTCAAAATATGGTCCAAGCCAGAGTCATTGAAATTTGATGTGTTTCTCTTTCTTCTCCCGGGCCTTTTCCCACAAGAGGACCAAGTCTAAAATCTGAAAGGCCTTAGACTGGGCTCTCTGATCAAACCATCATTTCACTACTTCTTGGTCACACGCAAAATGTTCAAGGGCTGTGTCTCTTTGTTCTTCCATTCGCACCAGATTTAGGAGTCGAACCTCCACAATATTGTCTGGGTTGCTGAACTCCTACATAAACTGTAAAACATGGATTTGTAAGTTGATGGGGAATACTAGGTTCTAGCCGTAAACTAGATGGAATGGGGATGTCCCTAGGGTGGCCTTAATTCGAATACAATCCGCTTAGAGTGCGAATCTCATCTTTTGGTGCCAGTCCTGGGGATTCTATTCTAATAGGTGTTTGATCACTTCAAGCAAATTTTTGTTAGTTGATTCAGCCACACCATTCCCCTGGGGGTAATAGTTGTTGGAAAACTTCAGAGTGATCCTCCGGTCATAGGTCCATTCAAGTAATTTTGCTAAAGAAAATTTCAGACCATTGTCACATACTATAGCAAAGGGCATTCTGAATCTTGTGACGATGTTTTCTTCCAGGAATTTTATGACTATGTCTGTCGTATTGTTCTTGCAGGGTATTGCTTCAAACCATTGGGTGCAATAATCAGTAGCAGTCAAGATGTACCGGTGGTTGGCAGATGATTTGGGGTTGATTTCCCCGATAAAATCAAATGCCCATTGGGTGAAGGGTCTAGCTTCGAAGACCGGTTGCAAAGGCATGGCCGGGTTCTGCTCATGATGTGTCATAGTTTGGCAAGTATGTCACTTCTGGACGTGAGTGTAGAAATCTTTAAAGATATAGGGCCAATAATATTTGGCCAAGAGAATCTAATGGGTCGTGACGTCAGCTAAGCCATGCATGGTTCCAAACTGCCCGTGAAATTTTTTGATTATTTTTGCAGCCTGAACCCTATCAATGCACCGAAGGTACACTCCTTCATAGTTCCTGCAAAAAAGTGTGGCATTTTTTATCATGAAGTGTGCACTTTTCAACCATAGGGCACAATGTTTGTTTGGAGGCAATCCCTCTGGGCATCTGTTATTCAATAACAAGTACACCAGGTCTATATACCATGGATCCTGAGTGATAGACTCCACTATATACGTCTGACATTCAATGTGAGGAGTCTCTTCTGCCATCGCTCTACACAGTCCTTGGCCTTAGACTATCTTCATGGGTTGCATTTCTAAATCATATTCCTGGAGGATGTCCATCCATTTCCCCCATCTTTCACCCAATTCACTCTGCATCAGCAGAGATTTTACTGTCTGGTCCGGGATGATAGCATGCACTTTGCTCCGAAGAATATAATGCCAAAATTTCTTCATGGAATGAACAAGAGAAGAGGCCTATTTTTCCAAGGATGAATACCAAACTTTGGCATTCTTGAAGGGGGAACTCATGAAAGCTATTGTTCGTTCTTCCCCTTTGACCTTTTGGGTCAATACTGTCGCGGCAGAATGCGGCGAAGCAAAGGAATAGATATAAAAAGGGAGGGAATAGTCTGGACTAGCCAGAACTGGTGCCTCCATTATTGTTTATTTAATTTGGGAAAACGCCCCCTTTGCTTCAGAGCTCCACTCAATTTTTGTGTCTTTGTTCATCATTTCATTGAGTGGTTTTACAATCTCGATGAATCTAGTGATGAATCGCTGGACAAAGTTGATCTTTCCAAAGAAAGACCTCATTTCCTTCTTGTTACCGAGCATTTGTAGGTTTAGCAGCGCTTCAACTCTCTCAGGGTCAATGGATATACCCTTCTTGGAGACAATATGCTCGATTAATTTCCCTTCAGTGACCCCGAATATGCATTTCTTAGGGTTGAGGGATATTCCATACCGGTGACATCTCTCGCAAATCTGGGCGAGGTGGGCGGAATGATCACACCTATCCTGGGAAAAGATGCTCAAATCATTCATGTAGATGATTATACACCAGTTCACAAGGCCCTCGAATGCAATGTCCATAGCCTTTTGAAATGTGGCCCCTACGTTAATCAGGCCAAAGGGCATTCTCCGATAGGCAAACGTTCCCCACTTGGTGGTAAATGTCATTTTGTCTCTGTCTTCAAATTTAACAATGACTTGGTTATACCCAAAGTACCCATCTAAGAAGGACATCATTTGTGGTCCATTCACGATTTGCAATACCTCATCCAACAAGGGGAGAGGGTGATTATCTTTCTTGGAGGACTTGTTTAAATTTTGGAAATTTACGCAAAGGTGAATCTCGCCACTTTTCTTTCTCATAGGGACTAGGTTGGCAACCCATGTAGTGTGCCAGATTGGAAAGATTATCTAGGCTGATCGTAGTTTTTGGACCTCCTGATAAATCAGATGTTCGATCAATGGGTTAACCAGTCGTTGCTTTTTTTGGAAAGGCTTAGCATAAGGTTTGAGTGGGATAGTATGAGTCATGATGGATGTATTGTATGTTTTCAAATCATCATACCCCCATGCAATTATGTCAATGTATTCTCGGAGAACCGTGAGAATCTTCTCCCTCTCCTCAGGGGAGTAGGACGTGCCAATGTGTATCATTTTCTCTTCACCGGGTTAGCCGATGTTCACTTTCTTAAATTTTCCTCCCTCAAAGGAGGATGATATATTTTCTTGGCCATGATGGTCCGACTCAAAGATTCGTTCAAGTGTGACCATCCCTTTCAGAATGGTGTTGGTTGGTAGGTCCATGATCCCATCATCTTCAACACCCTGCCCAGTATCATCATGATATCTCTCTTCCACTATCTGGTCCTCAAAGACACCAACATTGGCCATGAAGGCCAGGATATGTTGATCGTCCTCAAAGACCTGAAAATGGGTGAAATTATCTATAATGGACGAGGTGGGGATCATCTCAAAAGAAAATTTTTGGAGTCGTGAGCCAGCCATGGGCTCATGTGTACTAGTAGAAATGACAAGGGCATCTCGGACATAGTTCTATCTCCGGGGAATAAGATTGATATAGAAAGCATTGAAATCATCAATAAGGCTCCATGCACGATTGCGGTATGCGGCCAACCTTTTATCGTGACAGGTGTATTGACTCTGGACTTGTTTTACAATCAACCCTAAATCACCCAGAGCTCGGAGGCAAGTGATTCCTTTCCTTAGTGTGAATAGGAATCCAAGGACCAAAATATCATACTCTCTGATGTTGTTCATGCAATTGAACTACAACCTATAGGACGCGAGGAAGGATTTTCCCTACGGGTTGATCAATTCCACTCTGGCCCCACAGCCCTGTTTGGATCGAGACCCGTCGAACTTAAGGGTCCACAAGTCATTATTTGTTGTTTGGGGCTGGGAAGACGAAGTGGTCTTTGGATTGTTTTTGGGGGGATTGGGGGGAGTTTCCCCTGGCACTGACTGTACACAGGTGAGGTTTGCCTCTAGAAGAATTTCTGATTGGGATCCCTAGACACATGGCACCGAAAAGGTGCTGCCAGTGGAAGCACTGGGTCCCAGGGAATTATCATACTATTATTTTTTCCAAAGGGCATTGATGTGCTAGGTAGCAGTGGCAAAGCAAGGTTCACACTCTAACTCCAAATATTTCTAGTAATGCACCTGACACCAAGTGTCAACCAAGAGTGTGGTGGGGGTCGCTACGGCACCCTGAGAGTTAACCTCAACCCTTAATTTTTCTTCTAGGTCCTGGGTTCTTTGCAAAACTATGGGGTCTTCCCCCAGGGTGAAATCAAATGTTAAGATCTCAAGGGGTTGGTACACACCTGGAGAAGTCTTAGAGAAAGGGACCTCGTCCACCCTCCTGACTTCAGTGAGGGCCTGTCTCATCTGGGGCTCACTTTCAACCCAGATCTTGTTAGATTCTCCTTCCCAGGGGAGCCACAAGTGGGAAAAGTCACTCAAGAAGTATCCATTTAGGGACTTGGACCAATTCTGACTTAGTAACATCCCATAAGTCTTTGGGATGTCCACCACTTGGATGTCAATTGTGCTGGCTGTACACACAAAATAGTGCACTTCTATGAATCCTTACATGCAAGGAAACTCAAGAATGAGCCCTCACAAATCGATCCATAGCTCTCTATGCATGGAGTTGCAAGATTTGTAAAAATTGCTCTC
>MU227275.1:401820-413769 GCA_018584345.1 Thuja plicata
TTCAGCATCCGATCATGGCACACATCCTGAGACAGATTGGTTTATCACTCTTCACAGGGTTTCTTCGACATTGTCCTTTGGATCTGTTTCTTCCCAAGGGGAGGAATATCATTTGTCGCTTCAGGATCTCCTTTTGGATTCTACATCAGGCATCTACCATTGTGACATGAGTTTCTTCATTCTGGGGGAACTTTTGTGTCTCATCCCTCTCTCATGGGGGGGTTGGTTGTACTTATGGTCTTGAGAGAGTCTCTTGAGCCATTTCTTTTCTGCATTCTTCTATCTGTTTTTGGAGAGGGGTTTTTCCCACTGAGTTTTCTTCTTTGTCTCTGGTTTACAGAGATTTTCTTGTATTGGGTACCTGATCAGGCCTTGTTGCCGGGACCCATTTCCTGCTTTCATAGATGTGCTAGGTTAGCTTACCCCCTGCGCTTAGCTTAAGGGGGGGTGTTAGAGTAATCATTAGCTTGCTTATTAATTAAATCATGTTGATTTAATTAGTTAAGTTATTACTCTTTAGTGCTTAAGCTTTCTCTTAAGTGCATTAATAATTAATTCTTTTATTAATTATTAATGTGCAACCTAGCTTTTACCTTTTAGGGTTTCGTTCACCTTTTTAAGGTTGAACTTTGTAATTGTTGTTCATTTAATTCAAATTATAATTTTGCTCTCACTTTTTGAGTAACTTCTGAGTTCTACTTTTTCCTCCTTCTGCTTCTCTCTTGTAACAGGTTATTTGCATGCAAGTATTCTTAGCATTCTGTGGATTTGTATTTCTCAAATCCTACATTTGGTCATTACTTAGCTCCTTTCTATCCAAAATTTAGCATGTCAAGGAGTTTGATTCACCAAAAGGTGAAGAGCATATCCCTAATGCTTCACTCAAGATTTCAATTTGCTCTTTTACCTTAAGCTAGATGTGTGAATGAAATTGCCACAATTTAAACAAAATGCATAAGGATTTAGGAATACCTCATTTTGATGCTAGCAAAGGCTGAGCACATTTATTATTATTATTATTATTCTTTTTATCTACTCACCTAATGGCGATTAACTGGCTATTTTGTGCTTGAATTCTTTCTTCCAAAGTTTCTACTTCAATTGCTAATTGTATTCACTTTGCTTCTTTGTCTCTTTCTCTTGATAATAATTGGGTGATTTGTATATCGATTTTTGAATTTTATTGATTTGATCCCTTTATTCATCTGCAATTCATCAAAAACATCAATTAATTATCAAATTTATCACTTGGGTATGTGCACCAAGTTGTGGACCAAAAGGGGGGGTATAAGTGGACACATTTTTTTTGAAATCGGGTAAACCTGAACTTGGAACAGGTGTTTGAGGGTCATGCACTCAAAATAAGAATATGTGTAAAAAATAAAAATTGTAGTACTCTGAATCTTGTTTCTAAAACACTAACTTTTTTAAAAAACTGATAATATTAAGAGGTTCAAACCTTGCGCACACAAAAACATGTTCCTGATTTTTTTGGAAAAACATAACATAGCTATTTCCATGCGCAGTACAAAAGATATATTTATATTCAGTTTTTTTTAAATCCCTTTGGTAGGATGATAGGTAAGAGTGAAATCTAGAAGTTGTGTATTTTTTTTTAATTTTCTGATGAGTACTTTTTTCTGTGATTTTTTGAACTGATCGCATCCTGAAAATTTGGTACATGTTAATGCGCTGGGCATAACTTGCATCAAAATAATAAAAAATGAAATTTTTTTTTTAAAAGTGTATAGAATCAAGTGTAGAACAATAATATGTGATTTATTTGTAATTTGATTAAGTATATCAAAATTTATTAGAAAAATGGTAGACATATGTCTGTGAGGACAATCAAGACACTAGTAAAGAAAATTAAAGTTTACTATGCTAATGTTGTCCAAAAATAGAAAAAATTATATGGTTAGAAAGCTAAGAAGACGTATGAGATTATAGTGAAAATTATAAAGCTACCCAGTTGACAAATTGTAAACTTGATGAAGATAAAGTTAAGTATTCATCTTACAAGATGAAAAAACGTCTAAAAGAACAAAAATGGAGGGAAAATGAGCCTCCAAGCCTTTGGCTCATTTTTCAAGCCTCTTCGTGAGCCATAACCCGATCGGGTTCTGAAAAGCAAAAAGTACTTCAAAACTCGATCGGTTTTTGAAGAAGTAAAACTATTCATTTTATTCTCCATAACCCGAGTGGGTTATGAAGAAAATAAAATAGGCTTTTTCTTCCGGAAGCCATAACTTCCACATAAGGAGTCCGATTGACTTTGTTCAAAAAGCGTAGGAAATATCTTGAGACGATCTAACACATGATTAACCTAAAATCATCTTTAGTGAACGAAATTTTTTTCCATCCATTTGAATCAAGTAAGGTATAAAATAGGTACTCATTATTGCCCATACATGCAACGTATAGGAAAATGAGTATGCTCTCTCTCTCTCTCAGAGAGAGAGAGAGAGAGCATACTCATTTTCCTATACGTTGCATGTATGGGCAATAATGAGTACCTATTTTATACCTTACTTGATTCAAATGGATGGAAAAAAAATGTCAATCACTAAAGATTATTTTAGGTTAATCATGTGTTAGATCTTCTCAAGATCTTTCCTACTCTTTTTGAATGGAGTCAATCCGACTCTGTATGTGGAAATTATGGCTTCCAGAAGAAAAGCCTATTTTAGTTTCTTCATAACCCACTCGGGTTATGGAGAATAAAATGCATAGTTTTTACTTCTTCAAAACCCGATTGGGTTTTGAAGTACTTTTTGCTTTTCAGAACTTGATCGGGTTATTTGAAATTTAGAAATCCGATTGGGTTATGGCTCGATTACCAAGCCTAGAACAATTTTGAATTTTCAATAACCCGATCGGGTTATATGATATTTGAATTTTTTTTAAAGATGTGTCCACTTTTTTGGTCCACAACTTGGTGCACACACCCACTTATACAACTTGAATTTGATGTTTCTTATCATTTAACCAAATGCAACTCAGAACAAACCAAATGCAACTCAGGACAGACCAGATACAACTTAGAATAGACCAGATGCAACTTAGAACAAACCGAATGCAACTCGGAACAGATCGAATGCAACTTAGAACAGACTGAATGCAACTCGGAAGAGACTGAATGTAACTCAAGATTTACCAAATGTTTATGCAAAATATCCTAAATGATATGCAAACTTTTCTAAATGATATGAAAATTTCACTGAATGAGATGCAAATTTTTCCAAATGATATGCAAATTTCACTAAATGAGATGCAAAGTTCCCTAAAGGACATACAAATTTCCCTAAATGAGATGCAAACTTTACCAAATGAGATTCAAACTTTCCTATATGATATGCAAACCTTCTTAAATGTCATGCAAACTTCACTAAATGATAGAATTCATAAAAATGCACAACATAACCCTTAAATAGAGCTTGTTTAATATCTAAAACCAAATGTGAGCTTCTTTGGACTATGTGTGAGCTTCTTTGGACCAAATATAAGCTTTCACAGACCAAGTGCGAGCTTTCACAAACCAGGTGCGATATTTCACATACCAGGTGCTATAATCTACAGACCGAATGCTACAATTTGCAAACCAAGTGCGATAATTTACAAACCAGGTGCAAGAAACTTAGTACCAGTGGTGAGACACTTAGTACCGAGTGCAAGAATTTGTGTACCAAGTGTGAGCTTCTTTTTACCAGGTGCGAGAATATGTTGATTCTGAGAATATGCAATGTAAATACTTCAAAATCAATGTTAGAATGTGAGGCTTGAGCCCCACGGTGGGTGCCAAATGTAGTTAGTAAACCTACAATTCACAAACTTGCATGAAACCTTACTTTAACATACCTTTTCAATCAAATTTGAAAGATCTAATTAGGTTAATCAATTTTGAAAGTGAAAGCAAATTAAGAGCGTCTCATGGATCTCTAACTAGAAGGACTAAATGAATGCTCTCAACTGCAAAGCATCCTAAAGTGACAACCCCTAGAACGATAATTATGCTAAGAATGCTAAAAAGATGGATCTAAGATGTAAATCTATGCAAATTAAGATGAATTGCCCTATTCTATTCTCAAAATCTATGTAAATATGGATGAATTTTCCATTATGATGATACTACTCAAGAATGCTTTAATTCTAAATGCCCAATTCAATGCAATTAAATGTGGAGTCTTAAGTTCTAAATGTGAATTGGCGAGTTTACACTAAGAAAATCCTCCTATTTATAGGAATTCCCAAGGGTAGGGGTGAGTTTTATTAACCAAGGTCAAAGTAGGGTTGAGGTTAAGATTGAGTGACAGGTTTAAAATGGGGGGACAAGGTGATAAAATGAGTGGTGAGGATAGGAAAGCCTAAATGAGTGGTGAGGATAGCAAAGTTTGGAGTGATCCATGTGCTCTCAATCCTTTCTTGTCATTGGATATATGATTCCTTGTCCCCTTTGTTGAAAGTAATTAGGATTTAATTAATTCAACCAATTTAATTAAATTAGGCATGTAAGGGGATTTGATGGGTTGCATTTGATTTATTTAATTGAAATATATAACTAATTGATTTAATCAATTACATAGTTTAATTAATGTCTTTTGGCTTAAATTTAATTAATTAATGGCTTTGTTAATTAATCCATGATGTTGACTTGATTTTACCCCTTTTGAATTTGGTTGACCATGTTGATTTTGGTTGACCAATTTAGGGTGTCTACAATTATGATCATTGAATATATGGAAGTTTTATGTCAAGTGAGTTGATAATTTTATATGTTCTCTGACTCTTATGGTTTTAATTAGAAAACTCCTTAGGCTGCATCATGTTTTAACTCTTTCAGTTTAAGAATCGTTGAATGTTTGGAATCTTATTATGTCATTGAGAAATACTAGAACATAGTTAGATGAATGAGGAATATAGCAGAAAATTTGCATTATTCCATAGCTTTTGTAGATGCACCCAAGAAATGATATGAATATTGTAGTATGTATCTTTAAAAGATCTTATTACTTTGTTCTCGTTTCAAAAATGAAGGGATAGTGGTACTCTACTCATTTTACCATAATTATGTTTGTTTTCTATTGTATGGTGTTGGATCTAGAATTACTCAAACTTACTCAAATTTCTACTAAAGTTTGGTGCATTGCCTATGTATTAAGATTTTTTTTCATTACTTCTTTCCCTTTCCTAAAAACCAAATTTATGAAGAGTTAGCTTCTCAATCATGAAGTTTGTTTAGTGATCCACATTGTGGTCCCCATTCTTTAAACTTCCCATAGGAGTTATTACCCTCTTGAACCTAAATTTTAGGATCAAAACTTACTTAAATTGCACTTAAAAAAATTAAACTATGTATTTAAAAAGATGATAAGTACATAGGTGACTAAAAATTTGCTCTTATAAATAGTGACAATAAATACAAAACGAACTTATTGACTGTTGCAAAATCAATGGATAAAATGTCAGGCAACAAAATCAACGACCCTTCTTTCCAAATTCAAAACATTGTGTGCTTTGAAAAAAATATAATTTAACCTATCCATACCTTCAAAGGCCTCCCAACATAATAGTCAACTTGTAACAAGTGGCTCATGATGTGTGAAAAGTGCTCAACCTACACAATGCATGCACTAGGCAATAAAAATCTATAATATATGGATTAGACACCCTTCCTACCTGCATAAAAATTCTTAGAGTTAATAAAGTAGCCAATGAATTGATTCGGCCCATGACTCTTGTATTCAATGGAGTGACCAATGGAAAAGAAAACAAAAGCCAATAAACAATTATGTCCATAGTATTTTCTAGGGAAGACGATTTAGTAGTTGAGCACCTTAACTTCACAATTTTCAAAATCTTACATGGAAATTTCAAATCATTCTCATTTTTTTACAGTAGCTTACTTGGCAAGTCCCCTGCTTATAACTAAGGTTTTAGGCCACGTCATCAAATATGATGGCACATCAACATGAATTTTGCAAAAGCGTTTTAAAAGACCCCAAAAAAGGTGATAACAATACTTGTGCACTAAGTTGAATGTTTTGTTGGTTTGCTAATGTGGCATCACATGATTGGTTGCTTTTTAGAACTAAGGAATATATTTTATTCAATCATGGGTAGTTATCATAACCACTAACAACTTAAAGCCACAACTATTGGTACAATATTGTAAAAAAAAGTTGATATTAAATCAACAAGTACTATAACAATTATTGGAATGCCTTCAAATACTAGATCCTTTCCTATATATATTCAATATAGATAATTTATTATCACTTATTATAATTACATATATTTTTCTATGATAACGTAATAAGCACGTGAGATTGTGATAGGTAGTGGTGAGCAGGAGCTGAATGGTATAGCCATGGCTTCTTCTTGATGGTATATTCACATATTTGATCTGCCATAGACGTCGTGAAACATATGCCCAAAACCTCAAGAAATTTTCCCAACCAAAAAATAATGTCGATTCAAAGGAAAACAATCATGAATCTCTGCATATGAAAGGATGCATAGATAATGTAAGTGGTGAGTAGATATAGACAAGTGTTACCAATGATGTGGGTTTCCTAGTAGATGGAGTAGTGTGGAAGATGACTAGCTAATGGAAGACTGTAAAACAACATCAAACGTAATGATAATGATTTTTGTTGCATTTGTAAGATAAAAGAATGGTGACTACAGGCACGTCTGCGCATGGAAGGCTAACAAAATACATGAGAGGATTTGAGATCAAGGATTACAGACTATTATGAAAATCTGTTTACGTAGGATAATAATAGGCAGATTTGACTGCTTTCAACAGTCTGAGAACAGAAAATTACGCAGTATGAGAGAATTTGAGTTAGTAATAACATACAAAAAACTGTACCTTTTCAATCTTGTCGTTGTAGTATAGTGGTAAGTATTCCCGCCTGTCACGCGGGTGACCCGGGTTCGATCCCCGGCAGCGGCGATTTTTACGTGTCATTTATTTTACTACTTTTACCATTTAAAAGGTAGCTGGTTCCAGTTTTGAATCTGACCTCCTAAAAACTGGAATTTTTTTTGCTATTATCAAGAAGATTATTATTGTCTATATTTTCAATTGCATTGATTGATATGGGCTAAAATAGCTGTGTTAGAATTAAGGGATCATTCTCACATTGCTGCTAAATTGAGTTCTAATTTTAACAAAAATCATATCATTATTCAACTTGTTTGCTTCTCTAACAATGCCTCTATAAATTGTGTGCACAACTTCAATTTGTATCTTTTCAAATTGCACTTTTTACAATTTCATTGAAGCATGTAATACACATTTATAAACATTTTGTATATATCATGTCAAAATTAAACATCTATTTGTTCACTATTTTTTTAAAAATTGAACTGATACATTTTACTTTCTAAATAATAACATGAAAATTTATCATTCATGGACCTTTTAATAGAAGTAATATCAATAGATATCTCTTGTTTATTTTCAAATACATTTATGTCAAACATTAAACTTTAATCAGATGTAGCAGAAGTTTCTATTGATGCCTTCATCTATTGCTACTTTTTGAATTGAAAAGTAGAATGACCAATCTATATATATTGATTACAAAGACAAATAACAATTGAATCAGCTTGGTAGCATAACATTTTACATGCTTAGTATTAGACAATACTATTTTTATATTTCAGTTGTATGGTCTTCAGTACTAAGAAATGATATAAGTTTAAAATGCTAAATATAAAGATATTTTTGATATTAATCTTTTGAATTGCATTTTCAATCATTATTAATTCCTTCTATACAACATATATGAACAGAATGATAAGGAAGCCATCTTTTGTAGTCTATGATAAATAGAGGTAAACACAACAAACCAATAGGAATTTAGAAGAACATCTAAAGCTTATAAGTTCTCATGATATAGATTGGGTAGGAAATATTGATAGCAATAGATATCTTTAAAGTATTATTTTATTGTTCCAATGATTTGTGTTATATTGCAATTCTCTTTCATAAATATTATGTTAAGAAACAATTGACAGTTGTACCAGAGAAGAATGCATAGCAGTAAAAGAATAAATATGCGTAAGAAGATTATTGCAAGAAATAAGCAACAGTTCTGATGTATGACAGTCAAAGTTGTATTGTCATGACCAAGCATTTAAGGTAGAATGCTTACAATTAAGCACACATGGATATTCAGAAGAATATCGTATATATGGATTATTGTGAGCAGGCTAATCTGAAATCTATTCTAACCATTTACAAGGCATTTTCCACAAGGCCCTTTTGGCTTGTTATTAAACTGAAATAAATCCTTAAATGCTGGCAGAAGAAGAAGTTTAGTCCACGAGAATATTACTAGTAGTTAGCATGATTACTTTCAAGATCTGGTCAAATTAGAGACTTTCAAAAGCAAAATCTAGAAATGGGCAATTATCATGTAAAATGAAGCGCTTATACCATTTTGATCCCACATTGTTTGAGCTTTTATACAATTAAGCAAACAATACACAGAATCACGAGATCAGCAAACAGGAGTGGGCAGTGAGGAAAATAGACGCAAGAGGAGGAGTAAAGTTCTATCCATCAATCAGACTTCACGAATGCTGATACTGTGGATCTGAGCCCTATCGAACTTTTTTGATGATTAAAAACTCAATACGTTTTATATAGAGATTAGAACATATATGGTATTTAAATTTTATATAGAGATTAGAACATATATATGGTATTTAAGTCATTTTTTATAGTTTTTTATAGTTATAGTTCATCAATTACTAGTACTTATCATGATCATGACTTCAACTCAGAGCAGCAATAGGATTACTTTCAAAAGCAAAATCTATTCCCTAAATTTCACGTGATGGGCAATTATCTTGTAGCATGAAGCGCTTTTACCATTTTTGATCCCACATTGTTTGCACTTTTATATAACTAAGAAAACACTATACAGAAACGGTAATACCAATTTACTCCCACATTATTTGTGCTTTGATGAAACTAAACAAACAATAAACAGATTCACGAACTAGTCCTTCAAGAGAGGGCAGTGAGGAAAATGGACACAACAGGAGAAACTAAGTTCTCTCCATTAATCAGACTTCACGAACGATGATATTGTGTAACTGAGCCCTATCCGATCTTTTTGATGATTTAAAACACACTGCATCAGGTTAGTAATCCTAGCGCTTCGGAGGTTTTTCCCGTAACGGGTGACTTGAACGGGAATTTAGCAGGGGATTTGCAGCAGTGCTTTTCGGCAGGGCAAAATGTGCCGCAATCTGCAGTGACAAGCCAGAGTAGTTCAAAATTGACAGAAATCGAACCTGTGACCTGCGCTTTGCCGGCGATTCCTCCCGACCTGGCATTCGTAGAAAGAGCGGCGAAATATTCGCCCTTCGTGAAGGAATGTAGTCAAAAATCCAAGGAATCAGCAGGAATTGGCAAGGGCGGACAAATAGCTTTCGCATCTGGCGTGTCCGGGGATGAAGTCAAGTACGACCGTCAAAAGAAGTGCAGAAGTGTTGTCGAGGTATGCGCTTTAATCATTGAAATTGTTGAAGATAAAGCCAGGCTACATGATGGAGCTTCCGTCTACAAAAGTTCGAAGTTTTATTCGAAGTAAAACTTGAGAATTTAAGTTTAAATTTATGGCCTGAAGTTCAGTTCTGTTACCTGTATAATTTGATGCGAAGGATGCAATGCAGAGTGACAGTTAAATTTGTTTGACGCTGTATTAAGTTCGCCGAAGAGTATTAAATAGTGACATTCCAAGTGTTTGAAGATCGTAGCTTGGAGATGCAGAGTGTTTGACGTTTTAGAGAATGGGAAGAGAGCAAGTGTGAGGAGGAGAGTAGAGCAAAGATATGTCCTTTTCGGGGCCGGAGCTTGGTAGAGGAGTAGCAGCGAGAAGGTCTTCTACTTCTGCTGCCACTCAGGATGGTTTTCATGGAGCGATCATAGGGTGAGTAAGTCTTTTGAAAGAGAAAACCAGTGGGGAAAGAGAACATTTTGTTAAGTGGAGTCCTGGTCCATCCAGACTGCAGGTTGTTGCTTTTCAGAGGCAGAGACCCTTGCAGAGGAAGCCTCCTCAGCCTCTACGGCAAGCTTTGGTCAGATTGTTTGTCCTCATTTCACCATAGAATGTCATCAGCCCTAATTCCAATTTTAATTTCGAAATTAGCAACCAAATGTAAAAGATGGAATGTAAAAGATGGATTGTCTCAGAAACTGTCCAAACTATCTTCCTGCTACATGAAAGACTCTCTTCACTTTTGACATGTCTTTTGCATGCGTGTGTAATAAGGCACATGCTTCAGCAGGCAGCTGGCATCGAACATCGAACATGCATTTCTCCTATTGATCAATAAATGTGCCCTGCTCATTCTATGACCAGTTTCCATATTCTGCTCATGAATTTATTGAAGGAAGCCTTTTCCGGATGTTTTCCTGCATTCTGCATCATAGAGGGAGCAATAATCAAAGTTGAGGTAAGTTGTCTGACTCCCTATTACTCTGAAATCTAACAATGACCTCATTTGGGTGTTGATTTTTTTAGATTGTTCTCTCTGGTAGTCGTTCCATTTCTGCAATCTCTCAGCCTTCTTTAATGGTTTTTTTTGCAAGATTTTTATATAACCTACGCTTTGAATTTAGACTCAGCCAAATATCAATGAGCTTCGCATCCTCCCCTTCATTCATCGATTCAAATGCATGAGATTCCAGTACATGGGTTGCAAACTCCATCTCACCTTCACTATTTGGTCGAGCTTACTGGGTTTTGAAAATCCATAAGAAAAATTGCTATTATAAATGAACAGACCATTTACTCCTACCCAGAGACTGTGTAAGTTTTTGGATAGTATTAATAGAGTAGCCTTCATTTCATTATCAAGTTGAGGAGTCGAGGTAATACCCAAGATTATCTTCCCATTTAACACCATTCTTGGCTTCTATGCCATAAAATCTCAAGATTTTCCAGTTTGTGGGCATTATCCCTCGTTACGACCTCTCTTTGATTGTATGGAGTTTGATAATCTGTAGTTTCACCCAGAACTACTACTGTTTTTTCCTTATACTTTTGACAGAACCAAAAGGGCAAATAGGAAAATGCAAAGACAGCTACTGGATTGCGGCGTGTAATCTGCCAAAGAGCATAAATCCACTGAATATATTGCATTTCTGAATTTCCAATGTAATACAAACAAGTGCGGCAACAACCCCTCCAGATCCCATAAATTTATGCTTAGGTACACTTTTAAAAAACTGAAACAAGGCAGATTTTGGCCTTCCTCTAAAACAGAGTAGATCATAAAATTACAATTTCAAACACTTCGGTGGGTTAGAATCAGTTTAATCTCTGCATCAAACTCAGGAATCTAGAAATGAAACAGGGCAGCTTTTGGGTTTCTTCTTAAACTAAGTAGAGCATAGAACGAGAGTTCCAAACAATTGGGTGGGTTTGAATCCACTTATCTCTGCACCAAACTCAGAAATTCAGAAATGCTGTGATACACTTTTGAAAAACTGAAACAGGGCAGATTCTGGGTTTCCTCTAAAACAAAGGAGATCATAGAATTACAGTTGATCTCTGCCCCAAACTCAGAAATCCAGAAATGTGGTGATACAGTTTTAAAAAAAATGAAACGGTAGATTTTGGGCTTCCTCTAAGACAAATTAGATAATAGATTTACAGTTTCAAACAATTGGGTGGATTTGAATCAGCTTAATCTCTGCACCAAATTCAGAAATCTACAAGCGTGGAGAGCTGTAATGTCCCCATCTTTTTAGCCTCTCAGTGGAGTTCTTAGCCTTTCATTCCTTGAAGGCTAACTGGAGAAATAAGGAGAAATAATTAAATTAATTTCTTATAAAGTCATTAAATAATTTAAAAATTAAAAGGTGACTTTATATTTAATTAATTTAATTAAATAGTGACTAAAATAAATATTAAATCATAA
>MU227275.1:417443-433732 GCA_018584345.1 Thuja plicata
TTTTCAATTTCTATTCTCCCTAATGTACCCGCCATCTCGACTGCAAGAACAACACTTCACGAACTCCCACTGGAACCAAATTGACACCAATGATCAACCCTACCCAAACAACCAACCCTATCCAACAAAATAATGGTAATGGGTCTGGCTCTGATACCACTTGTAGGGCCCATTTGTCGTTGCACCAAAAGCCATGACTGTTAGTGAACACGGAACACCACATAATTAACCACCTGTGGGCAGGGGAGCGCGTCGCATCACCCAACAATCTCCCCCTCGACGCGCATACCAGGTGCTTACGCAGGTTGGGAAGGCACCGGGGAGATTTGAACCCATGACCAAGCCAAAACCAGGCTCTGATACCAATTGTAAGGCCCACTGGAACCAAATTGACACCAACGATCAACCCTACCCAAACAACCAACCCTATCCAACAAAATAATGGTAATGGGTCTGGCTCTGATACCACTTGTTAGGAAAGCTACTTGCGGAAACGCCTTCCAAATGTCAATTTACAGGGAAAATTATACTAACATTTTCTTTTCTCCTTTTTCAAATATTGCAGTTCACTGTACAATACAAAATAGGCACGGTTTGTATCCTAAGCGAGTTATGACAGGTTTGGTTCAGCTTTCGGAATGGATGCTTACAATAGTGATGATTACTAACGATGATTCGACATAGACAAGATCTGTTTCTCCATCTCAGCTCTGTGCACATCTCTGTAAGCGAATGCAGCCTTATCCACCACCATCATTGTATAAAGACTTACTCTACTTGTATTTGTATTACCATATTTTTGTATAAGTCACTCAAAAAGAACTACTGTCAACTCTGATTTCCTCTAAACTATCCCATTTTCAACTGATAATCTCCCTACTTCAAACACCAGGCAGGGACTCCAGCTGCGCCTACGCAGCCCTTGTATAGAGATCTTTTCGATGACTAAAAACACACTACATTTTATATAGAGATTAGAACAGATATTATAGAGATTAGAACAGATATGATATTTAAGCTATTTTTTATGGTTAAAAACTCACTACATTTTATATAGAGCTTGATACAAATATGCTATTTAAGCTTTTTTTTTGGTTTAAAAATCACTACATAAATTAGAATAATTTAAACCATTGTTATATTCGTGGATCAATTGATTTTTGATTTTTCATAGGGTTTCATTAGATTATTCATTAATAGAAAATAGATGGATGATCATTATTTTTTATGGTGAAATTTTTGGTGTAAAGTCATTTAGTTATATTTTGAGTATGTATTTCAATTTACATATTATGAATTTTTTTTATCGATAAAAGGCTAAAGCCAAAGTATCATATCTATCTGTATCAAGCTAGAAGACGGATTCAGTTTTCAAAATTAAAATCCAAAAAATAAATAAGCAAAAGAGGGGAAATTGGTCTCCCCTTATTTATCTTCTGGTTGTGCCTCGGCACCTCCTTTTCCTCCTATTACTCCAATTTTTGTGCAGTCAACTACTCCTTGTAATAGCTACCTCCTTGCACGTCCTCTTGCTCTCATGTTGCCCTCAACAACATCCGCATTTTCATATGTTGAACTCTACATGTGGACTGTCAACATGCTCCTTTTGGCCTGTATAAGCACATGTTCTTCAAGAGTCCTCATCACCACCTGTTCTGAACTCCAGTCCAGGTCCCATGGCTCTATATCCTGTGGTGGAGGACCTTGAGAATCAAATATATTTAACAGTCCTGCTTCCATATTCTTCATTCTCCTCTCACCTTGGTCCTCCTTTACCAAATTTTGGAAACTAAGAAAGTCTGTTACCCAAGTGGGGCCTTCATTGTGACAAAGTTTGTATAGTTTTAGTAGAAAATCAATCTTCTATCTAATATTCCACCTCATGTATCTGAAAGCCATGGCTCCTCAATTTCTAAAATTGGGTATTGCATTGGAGGGCACCCATTGATAATAGCCACCCTATAATCCCTAGGTCTTGGTATGGTGAGATTGTCATCTATATTTCTCAACAGTACAGCTAAATTTACCATAAATTCACTTAAGAAAACTTTCCTACAAATCCTCTCATCCACCCTTTTGGTTATACTAACATGCAGTAATATTGCCAAGAAAACCACAACAATGTTTGTATTTACTCTATACCTGTGATTAGCCCTGATGAGTTGTAGTCTAAGATCCCCAGGGTTACTCTAACCACTATAATGTGTGGGTCTTGAAGGAATTCTTGTATTCTTTGCTCCATCACCATCCCTAGAAAGGCTACCATCCTTTTGGGGCTCACTATTGTTATCAAAATAGGAGAGTCGGTAATTATCAGGTGCTTCTATGATTCCACTAATTTCTATTTTCTCTAAATTTATGTAAGGTCGGTGCCAAGGAGACATAAATGTTCTTCATATGCGATATCTTGTGGAGATTTAAAATTATTATATTTCCTTACGATCTGACAGTTAGTCGTGTCAAATCCTGATGATCTATCAGCTCCTCAACCTCCTCCACTGTCTTTTTCACTAAAATTAAGGCTTCTTTCTCTAAATTGTATGTTCTCCATTTTGTTATCTCAAAATCCCATCTAAATTTATATAGTAACGTCCCCAAACTTGTATGCCACCACTTACTTCTAAGTTTTAAAAAAATGCCCCAAACTTGTACGCCACCACTTACTCCATTTATCAAGGTACCTGCTCCACTTTTCAAGGCTCTTTAATACTCACTCCCCTTACCAAGGCTCTTGCACCACTTTTCAAGGTATATAAATGCTCAAACTTTTCTCTGTCTTCCACTATTTTGATTTTGCTTTTCTTTTTTATGAGTTGATAGGATATGCGAAAGAATAGGCCCTGGTGGCGCAATTCCACACAAATAGTTGTCATCCCATTCTGACACTAATGGCTATAGAAGAAAGCCTAGATTGATCACTATCATTGCCAATTTGATCACCTATTCCCTTTAATATATTTTCTTCTCCTTTATACCAATAGCCAAATCAAATCCAAAATTAGTACCTTTGCTTCACTGAGACACTATGAATAATTACCTCCATTAATAATGATAGTGCTCCACAATTACCTTTTCCATCCACTACTTTCCTTCCACAATAATCCAATAACCATCTTAAATAGAGACCAATATTCTGATAGCTATAGTGTTTATTGTTAGCTATAATATTTATTGAGACACAACAATTTGATAACTATGGGCACTAAAATACCTCTACAGTTAGAGGAAACAAGTTTCATAACATGATGGGGAGTGGCTCCCCCATGCAAATATCCATCAATATGTCATTACTTTGTTTTTTTTGGTTGTTTACAAGGGAAAATTCATAGTTTATTAATACTGGTATTCTTATTTTTCCCCATTATATAATTCTGGACAATCTGTCTTCCATATATAATATCTTCTATATAGGGAGATATTCATACTAACTTGTGTTCCTTATAGCAGGTCTATTCAATCTCTTTTGCTCTTCTGATTTCAAAAAATCCCCATAAGTGCTTGCAAAAAAGTATCTAGTTATATTATTCAAATGAATCATTTTCTGTACTCTTTTATCAATTAATGGATTAACTCTGAATGACTCCTTCTCTGCATTCCAAGACTGATCTTCACTAACCATAACATCTTGTTTCCTTTCTCGTAGTTTGAAAGCCTCTACAGATCTATTGATATAATCTTTTTCCCATTGTTGTGATCTTTGTTGTTTAGACCTGTCTTCACCACCGTCTGCCATTTGCAAAACATACTTCTGATGCTCCTCACCATCCCCATTAACTCTAGAGATTGTTCTTTCTTATTCATACTAATTTTTTTAATTCATCCTCTTGAGTTGTAAATAAATTTTCTAGATTGTGGTAATGCTTTAGTGGTATCCAGTAGCACACATAACCTTGCAGATACGTAATTTTATGATGTGGATGATTCTAGACCCTGAAAAATTCCTATCTTATTACCAATAAATTCTAGAATGTCTAGGCGTCTATATTTTGAAGGAAAATCTACTAGGATTGTACGAAACAAAATAAATCTTAAATTTAACTTTCCTATTGAAAATTGGGAGCCCACAACTGCATATGCAAACCACATCCGTTGTAAAACCAATATTTTCTTTTGTAAATCTTATCCCAATATTCTCTTGAGGGAAAAATAATTGTGAAAATGCCACTTGAATTTAAGAAAGAAATATTCTCAACTCTTTGCCAATGTTGTGTTAATGTATTCAAGACCGGAGAGATCTCAAAATAGATGTCCAAACTTGCAGCCAACAACAAGAATAGTGGAAACAACAAATAACATAGGGATAGGAACCAACATAATAGATTTATTATCATCAAATTACATCCAACATGTCAGGCTGTAAGGCCTTCCCGGTTACGACCAATTACAAAGAGTCATACTAAGATCTATCACAGATATTCTTCAAGCATCAGACAATTTACCTTTTCCAGGACATACGACTCACTACCCAACTTGATCTGCCCTCCCCAAAATGAAGAACACAGAACTACATAAATACAAGAGGCAACCAACAGGTCGGCCTAAAAGATCCAAAAGAACCTAGCATTGGAGAAACCAATGACCCATATTTAGGTCCACACAATCCCCAATGGGAGATCCGTCATTAATGTCATGATCCAAATTAAATGCACAAGTCAGACTCGAGATCTAACAAATAGAACCCATTCGGTGAAAAAGAATCGAGCTAACATCAATTGGTTGGTGAAGCCACCAAGCCAACCAAACCCACTCGGTGAAACAACCGAGCAGACATCACCAAACACCAAGACTGTTTGGTGGAACCGAGTCACCAATAGTAACTGAGTCACTAAGCAATACCACCGAGCTCAATCACTGATTCAACCAACCACTGATAAACAAGAAACCGAACAACCGAGTACTCAATCGAGGACTCGTCCAAGCCACCGAACTCTAAAAAGAAAACATATGTTTGGTTTGATACAGGATTGCCAAGAATCCTAGGATGCTCCTACATCAGACACCCCAGGTAAAAGAAGATGTTCCTATATAGGAATCACAAACATATTAAGGGAATCAGAATAGGTATTCCATACTTTTCCTTAACCCATATCTCCTCTTGTCCTTCATCCCACGCTGCCTTCACTCTGTTTGTGCTATCCCATTCGACAAGTTCACCTACACTGCACTTTTCTCAGATCTCTTGTCTACAACCGACAGTAACTGACTTCGACCATCCTCTATCTTCTTCTACCTCTTAATGCACTTCTGATACCTTTAGTATTTTGGTAAACCACATCCTTATCTGACTTACTAATCAACTTGGTATTATTTGAATCTCTCTATGTCACAAGTGCCAACATCTACCACACTACCTTAGTCAGAAATGCCATTTTTTTTTTCTCAATTTCTGCAAGTTCCTCAGAGATTTCATTCTCCTTAACTTTTTCCTTCATATCCACCTTCCTTTCACTCATAGGAATAGATTCATCAACTCTGCTGGAATATCGCTCAAACAACATCTAATGACTCCAGATCTTTTAACTCCTGCTTCCTGCAAAGGTACCAGTTTATGCTCGAAACCTCTCTTCCTAAGCACATAGGTATTAGCATGACCATCAAACATAATATGTATATCATATTGCCAAGGTCTACCAAGCAATAGGTGAAAATCATCCATGGACAACACATCACACAATATCTCATCATGATAAGACCCAATCTTAAAATTAACAAGGCATTGCTCTTTAATCCTAACCTTAGATACATCTTGTATCCAACTAATCTGATAAGGATTAGGATGTTTCCTCCTCTCCAAATTTAACTTACTAACCATCTCTTCTAAAAAAAAGTTCTCAGAACTGCCACCATCAATTATGACATTACATACCTTATCCTTGCACTTACATCTGGTTCAAAACATATTCCTTCTCTGCACTGGTTCATTAATACATGCAGCCCATCTTATAGTAATCAAAACTTCACCTTCTTCTACAATATTCACTGGACTTTCCTCGGTAGTTGGGGTAAACTTCTTTTGAGGGCATGAAAAATTCTTATGACCCTTCTCACCACACTGAAAACAAGTACCAATGAAATCACTTCTTCCTCTTCCTTTGTGCCCACCATTTTAGCTCCTAATGGTTTGAAAACTGTCAGATCCTACATCAGTCTACTTAGGATTCTCCACCCCATTACTCCCAGCAGTTGTTTCATCAGTCTTACCACCTCGGTTTCTGTTATTATGTCTTCTTTTAAACTTCTTGTTCAGCTTCTCTTAAATCTTCAACGTCATTTGATAAGCATATCCTATTATTGTCATATCCAAACAATAAGTAACTCTTCTTGAATACTAGGTCTCAAGCCATAGATGTACCTAGCAACCTTCTCTTTATCAGCTTCAGAATGACCAGTCTTAATCAAGATTCTATAAAACTCCTCGTTATACTCTTGCACCAATTTGTTTGTTTGCTTCAATCATTGCATCTTCTTAAAAATCTCCAATTCATAATCCACCAAAATGAAGTGCTTCTTCATCTTTTCAACCATTCAGTTCCATCTAGTAATCTTGTCTTTTCCTCTCCTACTTATTTCCAATTGAACATCTCTCCAGCATATATTTGCATGACCTTTAAGCTTTATCTTTTCAAATCAAACTCTATCATAATCTTCCACTTCCTCATACTCAAAGTATTCATCCATCTCATTAATCTAATCGATCAACTCCTCTGGCCTAAGGCTTCCATAAAATGTAGAAACTTCAATCTTAGGTCTTTTCCCAATCTTAGACATAGCTTTCAGAAATCTAGTCTCTTCTGGATCTCTAACGTCTTCTACAGCTTCCTTGAAATGATCTTCTTCCTCAGATTCTTCACCACTATCTATGTTTTCTTTAGATGCATTCTTTCTTCGCAACTCCTCTTGTAGATCTTGCACTTGTCTCTGTAAAGCTCTAAAATCTTCTAGATTGAATTCCTCCTTAGGCTCCTCCTCTGTGATCTCGTGGGTTTTCTTAGGAGGCATCTTCAATCCACCAATCTCCAATGGCTGAAAACTTAGCTCCTCCTCCAATAAATAAAACTTAGCTCTGATACCATCTAATGCAGTCAAGACCGGAGAGATCTTAAAAGAGATGTCCAGACTTGTAGCCAACAAAAAGAACAACAGAAACAACAAATAACACAGCGATAGGAACCAACATAAGAGATTTATTATCATCAAATTACATCCAACATGTCAGGCTGTAAGGCCTTCCTGATTACGACCAATTACAAAGAGTCATACTAAGATCTATCACAGATCTTCTGCAAGCATCAGGTTATTTACCTTCTGCCAAGACATACAACTCACTACCCAACACCTCAAATTTAACACTCATATCTTTTCCTTTGATCTGCCCTCCCCAAAACAAAGAACAAACAACTACATAAATACAAGAGGCAGCCAACTATTCGGCCTAAAATATCTACAAGAACTTAGTATTGGAGAAACCAACAACCCAGATTTAGGTCCACACAATCCCCAATGGGAGATCCATCATTAATGTTGTGATCCAAATTAAATGCGCAAGTCAACCTTGAGATCTAACAAATAGAAACCAAATGGTGAAATAAAATTGAGCCAACATCAATCGGTTAGTGAAGCCAACCGAACCAACTCGATGAAACAACCGAGAAGACATCACCAAACACCAAGACTATTCGGTGGAACCGAGTCACTGAGAAACACCACTGAGCTTAGTCACCGATTTGACCAACCACTAATCAACAAGAAATCGAACAACCGAGTACTCAACTGAGGACTCCTCCAAGCCACTAAACTCCAAAAAGAAAATATATTTTTGGTTTGATATAGGATTGCCAAGAATCCTAGGATGCTCCTGCATCATGTGTGATCCATCGTAATAATAGGACATGTGAAAAGGAAGAGTTCCAAAACTTACAGATTAAGGATTTTGTAATAAACGTCTCTCCCTGAGCTAGAGAGCCTCATCTTTCAGCTGAATTTGAAGGCACCCTTGTTCTGTCATCGGTTCTTCCTTATGTTGGCATACCTGGTGATTTTGAACATCTACTATGTTCTCCTTAAAACCCTTTTCTCCTTGAGTCTCTTCTTGTCCTCTATGATCACCAATGTCCCCTTTTTTTCTTTGACCCTCTGCTTGTGGGCACATTCCATTTCTTGTTCTCTATATTTGGCTGATGAGTCATCCATTTTTCTAACTCATATTTCTCTACAAACATAGTTTATCCCAACATGTTGTTAGATAACCTTTTTGTTGTCGGAATGTTCCCTCCCTCCATTGTGTGTTATCCAAGCTCTTTTTATACCAGGTGATCTCCCACACATTCCTCCATTGTGTTGTAACCAAATTCTCTTTCCTATTTTAGTTTTGTCCATACCACTTCCAAACTACTGAAATCTACCATCAAAGTTTCCCTCCTTACATTGTTGCAACAACTAATTCCTTCTCATATAAATGTCCCAATATTGTTGTGACCACACTTTCCTGGGAAGCAGTGGGTTAAAAGGAGCTCCCATCTTCGAGGTTGGGAAAATGGGGATGTTATTAGGGAATATCACTTTCCTATTTGACCATCTCCTTTGTTTTTCCTCTATCTTCTCTTGCCACCAAGCCCTTTTTCTTCTTCCTATTGAATATCCAATACATGGGTTCCTCAGCAAGTGGTTTACTCTTCGTTGATGTAAACTTGTCTTCAATTGCCTTTTCTTCTCTCTTCCCTCACTATCATGTGAGTGATTAAACCTTCCTTGATGCAAGCTTGGTGTCCAGCCCCAATGATTGTTCCTACCATATCGTCTTTCTTTCTCAAATATGTTTGAATTCTTCTTGTAATAAGGCAACAATTTTTTTCTGGAGGAAGTGCTCCATTTCCAAGGAAGACTAGTTCTGTTAGATCCATTTCATCCTCTTCCATAATTTGTGGAGCTTGTAGAACTCCAAGGGTTTTCTCTCAGAGCCATTTTTCTTTGGTTCATTCATATATTATTATTTTTAAGTTTAAATCTGAAATGTATTTGTGGATCAATTGATTTCTATTTTTTCATAGGATTTCATGAGATTATTCATTGATAAGAAATAGATGGATGATCGTTATTTTTTACATGGTGAAATTCTTGGTATAAGGCCATCTAGTTATATTTTGAGTATGTATTTCAATTCATATATTATAATTTTCAAGTATAAATCTGAAATGTATTTATGGATCAATTGATTTCTATTTTTCATAGGATTTCATTAAATTATTCATTGATAACAAATAGATGAGTGATCATTATCTTTTACACGGTGAAACTCTTAGTATAAGGTCATCTATTTATATTTTGAGTATATTTTGCAAGTCATATATTATGATTTTCAAGTCTAAATCTAAAACGCAAACCTAACACAAAGAATTATGATAATATTATGAATATAACCTTTTTAGGGAAAAAACTCGATATGTAAAACAATCTACATTTTCATGATTTATTGTAAATATCTGCTAGTCACAAACATCTTAGAACATCATCTTTACATCTTACTATCTCATTCTCATACAATTTTATAAAAATGCAATAGAAATTGGTTAAAGACATAAATGTTGTGATGTGCAAAATGTATTTTATGTGATTTATGGTTGGATATGTCATATGAGTGAGCTGAGCTAGGCTACCTAAACTTCTCTAAACTCTTGCAGTCGGCACTCTCACTTTTAAAATATGTCATATTTACAAAATAGAGGATTAATATAATTATTAGTAAAACCTTAATATTAGACATTTAAATTAGGCATTCAAAAATTTGTAAAATTTCATCATAAATAAAAATTTATAAATCTATCATTTATTTGAATTTTTTAATTAGAGATAAAACAAAATTTGAAGGGATCTTTAAACCCCTTACCAAATGGTGACTAATAGGAAAAGAACAACAAACAACAACATACTGCTCGGCTACAACGAAATGTGAGATTTTGAAGTGATATCAAAACTCTATACAATATGTTGTCTAATAGGATGACCACAACCAACCATTGACCACTCAACTACAATGAACCAACACTAACAATTTTTTAAGGGGCCCCAAAACTCTATGCCTTGTAAGGCAACAATCAATCAACAATGAATCTAAACCAAGAGCCTGAATTTTTCCAATCAATGGTCACCCCCTTAATCCTATGATGTGAGTTAGAAACTTATTAGAAAGACCTCTCTTCCTTCTTTGGATGATCATCCAAGAAACATCTTCCTCCAAATCAATAGAGACGGGAGAAGTAATATCATTCCATATATCGTCTCCCTTCCACTATCACCTCCACAAAAACTACAAGTGAAGTATTCAATGGGGTAGAAAGCTCCATTAACTAAGCAGCATCACAAGACCTTCCAAAGTAGCTCAACAAGGTCATTAGAGTAGAATAAGACCTATCCTTATCTTTATTAACTTGAGGGGAAGACTTTGAAGGAGCAACAAGAAGATTTGATGAGAGAGAAGAAGAATCCTCATCCACCAATGGTGGCAAAGTAATAGGAGCATCCATAGTCAAATGGTTGAGAAGAGCTTCACATCACCAAGTAGAAGACTTCACACTGATGCAATGAGGATGAAGATAATCAAATGCCAAGTGATTGGTGGTGAAGCACTACATGCACCAAAAAGGAGGTTAGCATAGTCAAGTGGCTAAACACACTTCCTATCTTACACCGTTAAAAAAAACTCTCCATGAGCTTGGAGAGGTCAAATCCATTAGAATTTGAGCAAATGTTGAGCGCCCAACATTTGATGTGATGACCACTTTTTAAAATGCCTCAATATTGGAAAGGAAGGGAAATAAATCTTATCCAAACATGCACAATTCTTGAAGGATTTAGTCGATGGGTTGAAAGAGGGAAACCAAGAATTAAGCGAGAGGGTGTGTTGTTTTCCCAAAACCATATCCTACTATTCAACAAAACCTCCAAGTTCTCATTAAAGAAAAATATTATAACAAAGAAACTCATAGTATGAGAATAAAGCTCAATAGCCTCCTTGGTGAACTGCAGCGAAAATGATAAATTTTATTTTCAACCACCTCCTCCCACAAACCACAATAAGAGGGACTAGTGAACATGGCAACGAGTGAGCACAATCCAACCCACCACCACGTAAAAAGGAAATACAAAGGAAAAGAGGGCACAATCCAACCTACCACCACCTAAAAAATGAATAAAAAGAAAGATGAACTGCAGCAAAAAATGATGAACAAGCAGCAAGAGGCAAACCAAAAACGAGTGCTTTGAACGCAAAAGGTTAATAAAGTTGTTATGTGACAGCCAAACTTGCATTGCAATGACAAAGCATTCAAGATATCATGGTAAAGATAAAGCACATGGAAATACAATATTATTTATTTGTGAACAAATTCACAAGAATATTATATAGATGGAGCATTGTGCAACTTAAATGATGGTGGCAGATGCATTAACAAGGACACTCAAGGCCTACACTTTTATACACTTACTTTTATTATGTAAAGTTTCAGTTATGCTTTCAAATCAAACACCTATCAGCATATCCCTTACACCTCTTTTAGGTACAAGTGCTAATTGTAGGTGAATTCCATTATATTTTTCTTATTTCTTATGGTGAAGTAATAAGCACATGAGATTGTGATAGGTAGTGTTGACCTTGAGCCCATGGCTTCTTCGTAGGCCTTCACATATTTGATCTACCATAGACGTCGTGAAACATATGTCCAAAATCTCAAGAAATTTTCCCAACCAAAAAACAATGTCGATTAAAACAAAAACAATCTTGAATCTCTCCATATGATGTGGGTTTCCTAGTAGATGGAGTAGTGTGGAGGATGACTGTTATGGAAGACTGTTAAACAACATCAACCGTAATGATAACGATTTTTCTTGCTTTGGTAAGAGAAAAGAATGGTGAGTACAGGCACGTCTGCTAATGGAGAGGACTGGTTGGATGGACAGCTTTATGGAAGGCTAACAAAATACATGAAGTAGACAAAATATGAGTGTTGCACCAGAGAGGAATCAAGATCAGAAGACTTATGAAAATTTGTTTACGTAGGATTATAACAGGCAGATAATTTGACTGCTTTCAACAGTCTGCGAGCAGAAAATTATGCAGCAGGAGGAAAATGCGATTAACGAGTTAAAAAAAAATTAAATTTTAATCAGATTATTTTATTCATTAATGTCGTTGTAGTATAGTGGTGAGTATTCCCGCCTGTCACGCGGGTGACTCGGGTTCGATCCCCGGCAACGGCGATTTTACTCCGGATTTTACATCTTTTTACCATTCCATGTAAATTGATTAAAAATTGTTGATATCAAAGAAAATTTGAAGTAATAATTATTTAATTTGTTATTTTAAAGAGGTGTAACATATTGTCCATTTAGAATTGAGAAGAATTTAACCTGTTTGAATTTCTTATTTATTTTATAAAGTATAAATATATTCTTTAATAAAATAAATATATGAATTGAATATTAGGTTGGAATTATTAAATGTAGATGTGAAAATATCTTAATTAAATGAATCTGATATACTTGACTTTAATCTATAAAAACAAATTTAATTTAAAATTTGCAATGATCATTATTATTTATTGTCATGTTTATGGAAATAAAATTTATATACAAAATTAAAACTATAATTAACTCTATATTTTCAATTGCATTGCTTGATATGGGCTAAAATATACGTGTTAGAATTAAGGGATCATTCTCACATTGTTGCTACTTGAACCTTAATTTTAACAAAAACCATACCACTACTCGGCTTGTTTGGTTTTCTAACAATATCTCTAGAATTTGTGTGCACAATTCCACCTTGTACCTTTTTCAGATTTTCAGATTGTATTTTTAACAATTTCATTGAAGCAAATAATACATATTAATAAACTTTTTGTATATATCATGTCAAAATTAAACATCTATTTGTTAAAAATTAAATACTATAATAAAGAAACTCATAATATTAGAACAAAGTTCAATAGCTTCTTGGTGAACTGCAACGAAAATGATAAATTTCATTTTCACCCACCTCGTCCTCAAAAAATAAATTAATTATTTATGTAATATTTTTTATACATAATATGAAAAAAATTATTTTTTAATTATATTTATTCAATAAGATGAAAAGAAATTAGAAGAATTTATTTAAAAGTAGGTAGTATGTCCTAAATTGCATTCAATAGTATCTAGCCTAATGACAAGTACTAATAAGAGGGACAAGATGGCAAACCAAAACATAAGATTAATCTGATTATTGTAAAAACTTAATATTAGACATTTAAATTAAGGATTTAGAAATTTATAAAATGTTATCATAAATAAAAATTTATAAATTTATCAAATATTATTTGAATATATTTATTGGAAATAAAATAAGTTTTGAAGAGACCTTGAAACTCTTTAGAAAATGTTGTCTAATAGAGAAAGAAAAACGAAACAACACCATACACTTTTAGTGTAATTCAGGGTATTCACAACTTCATTCAACAAAAGTCTACATTTGAGAGAGAAAGGAGATATATAAATGCCTTGTTACAAAGTACACATTTTGACACATTGTGAAGTACATTGAAAAATCTTGATCTTTTTGGGCTTGACTTTACATAGGCACTATTTTGCAATTGTTTCAATCTCATTTCTTTAGTTGAACAGAACATAAATTCATTTACGCATTGGAATCTTCTAAGAAGTTGTTAGTAGGCTAATGTTTTGGATTTAAGCACTTTCATTCTTTTATGGTTGAAAAATATTTTATATCGCATCTTTGATCTTTTGATGGTTAAACAATATTTTATATAGTGATTGGAATAAATATGGTGTTGAGGCACTATCTCATTTTATGTATTTAAGCCCTATCTCATTTTTAGTATTTAGGAGAGCATACTATCCTTCCATGCTATACATTGAAAAGTATGATGGTTGAAAAATATTTTATAACGTACCTTTTGATGGTTAAAAAGTAAATTTTATATGTTGGTTGGGACAAACATGATGTTTAAGCCTATCTCATTTTTATTGTACTCCAAAATATTAAGGAATAGTACCCTTCCATGTAACATTTTTGTTTGATTCATGAAAACCATTGCATAATGTTCCCTACCTCCCAACTATTCTACCCCTACCTCTAAATTTAATTGATTCAAAACCTCCCATCCACTGCTAACAATACTAAAACTAAAATATAAAAGTCCTTTAAAACTGGGCTTACATCTTTACATGTACACAGTTTCTGGTATCAGAACTAGCATCAACTAAATAAGCAATTTATGTAGTAAAATTGCCTATTCATTTAAAAAATTGGGCATACAGTAAGGTAGATTCTACATGGACACAATACACAAAACACAATGCCCTAATGGCACCCTAAATCACAGTTTTGTAACCTTGGCCTTTGCATCATAAGCCCGGGAATATAAAACCCTCATCTGGTGTCTAGCTTTGCCTTCTTGTTTCTCGCGTTCTTTTTACCTCTTCTCTATTTACAACTGCATCAAGTGTTCTTTCAAGAGCTCTCATCCATCCTTGGCTTCTTCCTTCCTCTTCTCTCTGTTGGTCATTGCACTCCACACAAGAAGTGGTTTGAAGCTCTACAATGAGCCCTCAACCTCCCGCCAATTTCCATATTCTACTCTAAATCCAACACCTGGCTCTGCAACCACCAACATTGGAGCCATATTGTTTGTCCATTCCGGCCTCACACAGCTTCCCATCATCTAGAGGGTCTCCTCTATGGTTCCCAACTCTAAAGCCCACATGAACACCATTGAGGCTACATCAATGTATGATTGGTATCAATGGTCTATGAGCATAAACTCCTCCCCAAGAAGCAAATCCAAAATTTTCCAAAATTGAGGATTGTCCAGCATACAAATACCCTTCATCGTCTTCCTGGTGAAACCCCCCAGGATTGTTTGTTGTTGCATAACTGTCCAGAGGGTGAAATCGGCTTCCATCTTCTATCCTAGTCCTAAATGTAGTCTGAGAGCAGAAAATTATGCAGAATGAGAGAAATTTAATTATTAATAGGGAAACGAAAACTAAGTTGCCTCAATCATGTCGTTGTAGTATAGTGGTAAGTATTCCCGCCTGTCACGCGGGTGACCCGGGTTCGATCCCCGGCAGCGGCGATTTTTATGCATTATTTATTTTACTACTTCTGGGGCGCTCATATATATATGTTTCCAACCTTTTTGTTTTGTAAATATATATCAAAGATCTGCCAGAGGTGTAATGTGTTGTCTGTTTATTATGGAGAAGAATTTGTCAATGTTTGAATTTTTTATCTTTTATAGTGTATCTTTTCAGATTGTATTTTTTACAATTTCATTGAAGCAAGTAATAAACATTTATAAACATTTTGTATATATCACATTCAAAAGTAAACATCTATTTGTTCACTATTTTTTTTTAAATTGAGCTGATAGATTATATAATTGGATTGATTCGGCTCTGCGTTTTCGAGGAAGACTCTGCGTTCTCGGGAAGAAGACTCTGCGGTTCCAGGCTGTTCACTTCACGGCGGAAAGGTGGCAGGCGACGGCGGGAAGACGGCGACGGACATCGGCGATGTCCGGCCAGGTGTGTCTAACCCAACTTCGCATTTAATTAAAATGTCATTAAACAGCAGTACTCCCCCAGACGGTTTACCCGCTCCCGTACCCATTTCACCTCAGGGCAACCATGAATGCCCTCAGATTGACATTAATGGCCCTTTGCCCAGCCCTCCAAAACCTGATGGCACCGCCAATAACAGACCAAAAACCTTTGCAGAAGATGTGTCGAAGGCTGGAGTGGCGGTTGACGTTAGTGCTAAGTTTGTTTCCTCGCCACCTAATGGAGCGCCCAACCCCGGTAAGGGCCCTGGGGCTTCTAATGATACATTCTCTGTTATGCCTAATCCAGAAATGTTAGTTGAAATTTTAAACGAAAAGAATAGGCTTAAGCATTGTGCAATTTTCTTCTCTGCTGTGGAGTTAGATAAATGTCCTCCTCGAAAATTCCTCGATGATTGGCTTCATAACTACTGGAGTTTGAAACTAGGTTTTCACATTTCGTTTTGCAGACAAATTCAGCGAGGTCTGTATGTTATTTTTTTTGTTTCACATGATTCACAGGCTGAAGTTCTAAAAAAACAATATTGGAATGTTGGTTCAACCTCCTTCCGCGCTCTGGCATGGTCACCCGAAGCCATTCATGAAGAAATCATCGCCCTATCCGCCCCTAGGTGGGTCTTGGTAAAACAGATCCCTCCCTTTCTATGGAGATTTATCCCGCAGCTTATGGAACCC
>MU227275.1:442681-493038 GCA_018584345.1 Thuja plicata
GAAGAAGGATAAGCATCCTTATGCCACTGTTATTTGTTATTGCAGTCATAAGTATTTCCCTGTCAAGCTCTGTTTCAGAATTGTTTCCAGCCATCTGAAGAGTGGTATCTTGTTGATATAATCAGAACTATAATGACATAACAGTGAAGACCCAATCCACCATTTGAGGTTTACTTGAAATATAGTAAGCTATCTAGGTAATACCTGCCTGAGTATGTGGAGCTCAAAAATAAAGAAGGATATTATCCAATCCTTAGCAATTAGCCTTTCTCTTGTCATAAAGGAGTTTTCATTCAAGTATAATCAGTGTACTGTCATTGTAAGTTTGTGGTACAAGAAAAAGTGCTAACACGACCTTGACCCACAAATGTCAACCCTGACCCAATAATGTCGACCCTGACCTGCACAGATCCGAAAGTGACTTTGTTCGCAGATCCCGAAAGTTTGTCGAAAAGGGTATCCAGATCTGGGTTCAAATCCACTGTTTTGTACCTGTACCTACAAGAAAAGGAGATTATTTTGTTGTGGGGGAGGGGTTTGCCTTAGTCAAACCCCGATTTAGGATTTAACCTTGAAATCAATAAAGTGCAGAATGCTAACATGTAGTAGAATTGAATCTAACAATGAAGCCATGATATTCAATAGATATGTAATTGAAATTCGAATGTATGTAAGTATGTAAATATGAAAGCATGAACTCAATATGAACCATAAACCTCCATGATTGTATGCTTGAATTCCACTTTGAAGAGATGATGAAAGAGTCTTGAAGAGGCACAAAGGATCTTGAAGGAAGATCACACCACCATGATGGCTAGATCTAGGGTTTGGATGATGAATCTTGAATGTTTGCACCTAATCCCTTCAAAGGCTTGAGAGCTTGAATCCTTGATCTTCAATGGAGAACTTGAATGCATGAGGAGAAGATTTGAACACCTTGAAAGCTTGGCAATGGATGCTTGGACTTTTTTTGCTTCTTGACAAAATCTTGATTAGAGCTTTTTGCACTTAGAAGACTTAGAGAAAATGAGAGAGAAATGCTTCCTTTTATATGAAATTAGGGCACAATCTTCTAAGGAGGCCTACATAGGATAATTAAATTATAATTAGACTCATGCCCCTAGAAAAGGACCTATATTAAATATAATTTAGGAATCAACGCTTTGGAACCCGAAACAGCTGACCCGGAAGCGGGAAAACTAAATTTTTGATGAGCCCCGGCAGCCGACAAGTTTCCTGATTTGAAAGGGGGACCCAGGTCAGGGTCGAGGTCGACCCTGACCCAGGGGGTCAGAACCCCTGGAAAATATGCTAGGTGGGGTAGGAGGTGCCCGGAGAGGCCCAATCAGGGTCCTGAACTAGCACAGAAGCATGAGATGATGCAGAAATAGGATGATGATATGGTAGAGGTCAAAAACATCCCCTAAGGAGGGCTAAATGTTCTTAACATGGAAGTGCTTCCATTTTAAGGCGATACAAACATATATGAAAAGAATGATAAGGAAATCATCTTTTGTAGTCTATGATAAATAGAGGTAAACACAATAAACCAATAGGAGTTTAGAAGAACATCTAAATCTTATAGGTTCTTGTGATACAGATTGGGTAGGGAATATTGCTAGCAATAGATATCTTTAAAGTATTATTTTATTGCTCCAATGATTTGTGTTATATTTCAATTCTCTTTCATAAATATTATGTTAAGAAACAATAATTATCTTGTAGAATGAAGCGCTTATACCATTTTGATCCCACATTGTTTGCACTTTTATATAACTAAGAAAACACAATACATAAACAGTAAAACCAATTTACTCCCACATTATTTGTGCTTTGATTTAAAACACACTACATTTTATATAGAGATCTTTTCGATGATTAAAAACACACTAAATTTTATATAGAGATTAGAACAGATATGGTATTTAAGCTATTTTTAATGGTTAAAAACACACTACATTTTATATAGAGCTTAGAACAAATATGATTTAAGTTTTTTTTTTTGGTTAAAAACTCACTACATTTTATGTAGAGATTAGAATAATTTAAGTCATTGTTATATTCGTAGATCAATTGATTTCTATTTTTTTATAGGGTTTCATTAGATTATTCATCAATAGCAAATATATGGATGATCATTATTTTTTATGGTGAAATTTTTGGTGTAAAGTCATTTAGTTATATTTTGAGTATGTATTTCAATTCACGTATTATGAATTTTTTTATCCATAAAATGCTAAAGCCAAAATATATTAATATGTAGAGTTCAAATAATAACAGATAATATCATAAAGATTAAACAAGATTGTAAAAGTATCATATCTATCTGTATCTAAAGCTAGAAGACGGATTCAGTTTTCAAAATCAAAATCCAAAAAAAAATAAGCAAAAGAGTGGAAATTGGTCTCCCCTCGTTTATCTTCTGGTTCTGTCTCGGCACCTCCTTTTCCTCCTATTACTCTAACTGTGTGGTCAACTACTCCTTGTAATAGCTACCTCCTTGCACGTCCTCTTGCTCTCATGTTGCCCTCACCGACATCCGCATTTTCATCTGTTGAACTCTACATGTGGACTATCAACATGCTCCTGCTGGCTTGTATAAGCACATGTTCTTCAGGAGTCCTCATCACCACCTGTTCTGAACTCCAGTCCGGGTCCCATGGCTCTATATCCTATGGTGGAGGACCTTGAGAATCAAATATATTTAACAGTCCCGCTTCCATATTCTTCATTCTCCTCTCACCTTCGTTCTCCTTTACCAAATTTTGGAAACTAAGAAAGTCTGTTACCCAAGTGGGGCCTTCATTGTGACGAAGTTTGTATAGTTTTAGTAGAAAATCAATCTTCTCTCTAATATTCCACCTCCTGTATCTGAAAGCCCTTGGCTCCTCAATTTCTAAAATTGGGTATTGCATTGGAGGGCGCCCATTGATAATAGCCATCCTATGATCCCTGGGCCTTGGTATGGTGAGATTGTCATCTATATTTCTCAACACTATAGCTAAATTTACCATAAATTCACTTAAGACAACTTTCCTACAAATCCTCTCAGCCACCCTTTTGGTTATACCAAGATGTTGTAATATTGCCAAGAAAATCGCAACATTGTCTGTATTTACTCTATACCTATGATTAGCCTTGATGAAGTTGTTGCCTAAGGTCCCCAGGATTACTCTGACCACTATAATGTGCGGGTCTCAAAGGAATTCATGTATTCTTTGCTCTGTCATCGTCCCTAGAAAGGCTACCATCCTTTTGGGGCTCGCTACTGTTATTAGAATAGGGGAGTCCATAATTATCAGATACTTCTGTGATTCCACTAATTTCTATCTTCTCTCAAGAACTGTAAGGACAGAGAGAAAGAAAACCTTGATAAAGAAGGCCAGCGCCAAGGAGACATAAATGATCTCCATATGCGAGATCTTGTGGAGATTTAAATTTATTGCATTTCCTTACAGTCTGATAGTTAGTCGTGTCAAATCCTGATGATCTGTCAGCTCCTCAACCTCCTGGACATTATCTTTTTCACAAAAATTAACGCTTTTTTCTCTAAATTGTATGTTCTCTATTTTGTTATCTCAAATTCCCATCTAAATTTATGTAGTAACGCCCCAAACTTGTACACCACCACTTCCTTCTAAGTTTTAAAAAAAATGCCCCAAACTTGTACGCCGCCACTTACTCCATTTATCAAGGCACCTGCTCCATGTTTCAAGGCTCTTTAATACTCACTCCCCTTACCAAGGCAGCAATGTCTATTCAGCCATCAAATTTTCTAATGTTACTAAGGAGGGACTTGGTCTTTTTTTTAACTTTCCTTTGTAAAAATTGAATTTCTGATGGCTGCATAGACACTGGCTACCAAGGCTCTTACGCCACTTTTCAAGGTATATAAATGCTCAAACTTTCCCATGACTTCCACTATTTTGATTTTTCTTTGCTTTTCTCTGAGTTGATATGATAGGAAAAAGAATACGCCCTGATGGCGTAATTCCTTACAAATAGTTGTCATCCCATTCTGACACTAATGACTATGGAAGAAAGCATAGATTGATCACTATCATTTCCAATTTGATCACCTATTCCCTTTAATATATTTTCTTCTCCTTCATACCAATAGCCATTTGAATCAAATCCAGAATTAGTACCTTTGCTTCTCTGAGACACTATGAATGTTTGCTTGGTAATTTCCTCCATTAATGATGATAATGCTCCAGAATTACCTTTTCCATCCACTACTTTCCTTCCCCAAAAATTCAATAACCATCTTAAATAGAGATCAATATTCTCATAGCTATAATGTTTATTGTTAGCTATAATGTTTATTGAGACACATCAATTTGATGACTATGGGCATTAAAATACCTCTCTCATTCGAGGAAACAAGTTTCATAACATGATGGGGAGTGGCTCCCCCATGCAAATATCCATCAATATGTCATTACTTTATTTGTTTTGGTTGTTTACAAGGGAAAATCCATAGTTTATTAATAGTGGTATTCTTATTTTTTCCCCTATAATTCTAGACAATCTGTCTTCCATATATAATATCTTCCATGTAGGGAGATATCCATACTCACTTGTGTTCGTTATAGCAAGTTTATTCGATCTCTTATGCTCTTTTGATTTCAAAAACAAACCCCATAAGTGCCTGCAAAAAAGTATCTAGTTATATTGATCATTGATCAGATGAATAATTTTCTACTCTTTTATCAATTAATGGTTTAACGCTGAATGACTCCTTCTCTGCATTCCACGACTAAGCTTCACTAACCATAACATCTTGTTTCCTTTCTTGCGGTTTGAAAGCCTCTACATATCTATTGATATAATATTCTTCCCATTATTGTGATCTTTGTTGTTTAGACCTGTCTTCACCACCATCTGCCATTTGTAAAACATGTTTCTGAAGCTCCTCACCATCCCCATTAACTCTAGAAATTGTTCTTTCTTGTTCATACTAAATTTTTTTAATCCATTCTCTTGAGTTGTAAATAAATTTTATGGAGTATGGTAATGCTTTAGCGGTATCCAGTAGCACACGTAACCTTGCAGATATATAATTTTCTAATTTGGATGATTCTAGAGGCCCTGAAAATTCCTATCTTATTACCAATAAATTTTAGAATGTATGGATGTCTATATTCTGAAGGTAAATCTACTAGGATTATACAAAACGGAATAAATCTTAAATTTAATTTGTCTATTGAAAAATTGGGAACCCATAGCTGCATATGCAAACCACGTCCGTTGTAAAACCATCATTTCTTTTGTAAATCTTATCCCTATCTTCTGTTGAGGAAAAAATAACTGTGAAATGTCACTTCAATTTAAGAAAGAAACATTCCCAACTTTTCGCCAATGTCCTGTGATACATCGTAATAATAGGACATGTGAAAAGGAAGAGTTCCAAAACTTACGGATTAAGGCCTTTTGTAATAAACTTCTCTCCCTGAGCTAGAGAGCCTCATCTTCCAGTTGAATTTGAAGGCACCCTTGTCCTATCATCGATTCTTCCTCATGTTGGCATTCCTGGTGATTTTGGACATCTACTATGATCTCCTTAAAACACTTTTCTCCTTGAGTCTCTTCTTGTCCTCTATGATCACCAGTGTCTCCTTTTGTTCTTTGACCCTTTGCTTGTGGACACCATTCCATTTCCCGTTCTCTATATTTGGTTGAGCTTCCATCCATTTTTCCAACTCATATTTGTCTACAAGCATACTTTTTCCCAACAGGTCGCCAGATAACCTTTTTGTTGTTGGAATGTTCCCTTCCTCCATTGTGTGCTAGCCAAGCTCTTTTTATACCAGGCGATCTCCCACCCATTCCTTCATTGTGTTGTAACCAAATTCTCTTTCATGTTGTAGTTTTGTCCATACCACTTCCAAACTGTCGAAATCTACCATCAAAGTTGCCCTTCTTAAAGTGTTGCCACAACTAATTCCTTCTCCTATAAATGTCCCAATAATGTTGTGACCACACTGTCCTGGGAAGTAGTGGGTTAAAAGGAGCTCACATCTTCGAGGTTGGGAAAATGGGGATGTTATTAGGGAATGTCACTTTCCTATCTGACCATCTCCTTTGCCTGTCCTCTATCTCCCCTTGCCACCAAGTCCTTTGTCTTCTTCCTATTGAATATCCAATACATGGGTTCCTGTGCAAGTGGTTTACTCTTCCTTGATGTAAACTTGTCTTCCATTGCCTCTTCTTCTCTCTTCGCCGATTATCATGTAAGTGATTAAATCTTCCTTGATGCAAGTTTGGTCTCCAGCCCCAATGACTGTTCCTGCCATATCGCCTTCTTCCTGAAATATGTTTGAATTCTACTTGTAATAAGGAAACAATTTTTTTCTAGAGGAAGTGCTCCATTGCCAAGAAAGACTAGTTCTACTAGATCCATTCCATCCTCTTCCATAATTTGTGAAGCTTGCAGAACTCCAAGGGTTTGCTCTCATAGCCATTTTTTCTCTGGTTCATTCATATATTAAGGTTTTAAAGTTTAAATCTTAAATGTATTTGTGGATCAATTCATTTCTTTTTTTTCATAGGATTTCGTTGGATTATTCATTGATAACAAATAGATGAATGATCGTTATTTTTTACAAGGTGAAATTCTTGGTATAAGGTCATCTAGTTATATTTTGAGTATGTATTTCAATTCATATATTATGATTTTCAAGCATAAATATAAAATGTATTTGTAGATCAATTGATTTCTATTTTACATGGTGAAATTCTTGGTATAAGGCCATCTAGTTATAATTTGAATATGTATTTCAATCCATATATTATGATTTTCAAGTATAAATCTGAAATATATTTGTCAACCAATTGATTTCTATTTTTCATAGGATTTCATTAGATTAGTCAATGATAACAAATAGATGGGTGATCATTATCTTTTACATAGTGAAATTCTTAGTATAAGCTCATCTAGTTATATTTTGAGTATATGTTTCAATTCATATATTATGATTTTCAATTCTAAATCTAAAATGCAAACCTAACACAAAGAATTATGATAATATTATGAATATAACATTTTTAGGAAAAGAAAAAAAAAGACCTCGATATGTAAAACAATCTACATTTTCATGATTTATTGTAAATATCTACTAGTCACAAGCATCTTAGAACACATTCTTTGCATCGTACTATCTCATTCTCATGCAATTTTATCAAACTGCAAAAGAAATTGGTTAAAGACTTATAAATGTTGTGATGTGCAAAATGTGTTTTATGGTTGGATATGTCATACGGGTGAGCTGAGCTGAGCTACCTAAAATTCTCTAAACTCTTGCAGACAGCACTCTCACTTTTAAAATATGTTGTATTTATAAAATAGATGATTAATCTAATTATTGGTAAAAAGCTTAAAGTTAGACAATTAAATTAGGCATTCAAAAATTTGTAAAATTTCATCATAAATAAAAATTTCTAAGTCTATCATTTATTTGAATTTTTTAATTAGAGATAAACCAGATTTTGAAGGGATCTTGAAACCCCTTACCAAATGTTGACTAATAGGAAAAGAACAACAAAACAACAACATACCACTCGACTACAATGAAACGAGAGGTTTTGAAGTGACCTCAAAACTCTATACAATATGTTGTCTAATAGGATGAGCACAACCAACCATTGACCACTCAACTACAATGAACCAATACTAATAAGTTTTGAAGGGGCCCCAAACTTCTATACTTTGTAAGACAACAATCAATCAACAATGAATCTAAACCAAGAGCCTAAATTTTTCCAATCAATGCTCACCCCCTTAATCCTAGGATGAGAGTTAGAAACTTATTAGAAAGACCTCTCTTCATTCTTTGGATGATCATCCAAGAAACATCTTCCTCCAAATCAATAGAAAGGGGAGAAGTAATATCATTCCATGATATCATCCCCCTTCCACTATCACCTCCACAAAAATTACAAGTGAAGTATTCAATGGAGTAGAAAGCTCCATTAACTAAGCAGCATCACAAGACCTGCCAAAGTCCCTCAACAAGGTCATTAGAGTAGATTAAGACCTATCATTATCTGTATTAACTTGAGGGGAAGAATTTGAAGAAGCAACAAGAAGATTTGATGAGAGAGGAGAAGAATCCTCATCCACCAATGGTGGGAAAGCAATAGGAGAATCCATAGTCAAATGGTTGAGAAGGGCTTCACATCACCATGTAGAAGACTTCACACTGATGCAATGAAGATGAAGATAATCAAATGCCAAGTGATTGGTGGTGAAGCACTACATGCACCAAAAAGGAGGTTAACATAGTCAATTGGCTAAACCCACTTCCTATCTTCCACCATTAAAAAAGAAACTCTCCAGCGAAAAATGAAAAAGCTTGGAGATGTCAAATCCATTAAAATTTGAGCAAAAGTTGAGCGCCCAATATTTGGTGTGATGACAACCACTTTTTAAAATGCCCCAATATTGGAAAGGAAGGGAAAGATGTCTTATCCAAACATGCACAATCTTGAAGAATTTAGTCGATTTTGAAAGAGGGAAACCAAGGTTTAAGCAAGAGGGTGTGCTGCTCTCCCAAAACCATATCCTACTATTAACAAAACTTCCAAGTTCTCATTAAAGAGAAATATTATAATAAAGAAACTCATAGTATGAAAATAAAGTTTAATAGCCTCCTTGGTGAACTGCAGCGAAAATAATAAATTTCATTTTCAACCACCTCCTCCACACAAACCACAATAAGAGGGACAAGTGAACATGGCAACGAGTGAGCACAATCCAACCCACAACCACCTAAAAACTGAATAAAAAGAAAGATGAACTCCAGCGAAAAATGATGAACAAGCAACAAGAGGCAAACCAAAAACGAGAGCTTTGAACGCAAAAGGTTAACAGCGTTGTTGTGTGACAGCCAAACTTGCATTGCAATGACAAAGCATTCAAGATATCATGGTAAAGATAATCACACGGAAATACAATATTATTTATTCATTCCATTTATATGATGATGGGTTCTGACCCTATCAAACATAAATCCATGGGAACAGTACGTAGCATGATCCCACATTATTTGTACTTTCGTACAAGCAAACACACAATAAACAAAATCGCTAGAAAGTTCGACAAGAGCAGGCAGTGAGGAAAGTAGACCGCAACAGGAGGATTAAAGTTCTCTCCAAGTGTCAAAATTCAGGGATGCCGATAATGTGGTTCTGAGCCCCATCTATCCTTTTGATAGTTGGAAAGCTACAATTTCTTTCTACTGATTAGCACAAATATGGTATTTAAGCCATTGTTATATTTGTGGATAAATTGATTTTTGTATTTTCCATAGGGTTTTATTAATTATTTAAATTGTAAATTAAATTATTTATTATAACAGAGTAAAAAAAATTTTGTATAAAGTCATATAGTTATATTATATATATATTTCAATACATATATTATAATTTTTAAGTCTAAATCTGAATTACAAACCTAACTAATATAAAGAATCATCATCATCATATGAATTAAATAAAATAAGATTTGCAATTATTATTTTTAAATATATTCATCATTAATATCTACTAGTCACAAACATCTTGGAACACCATCTTTGTATCTTGTTATCTCATTCTGTAATTTTATCAAGCTACAAAAGAAATTGGTAAATAACTATTATTAGGTATTAAAAAATTTAAAGATCAAGAGAAGCTTTGAAAGATGCTCATGCTATGTACAAAATGTGTTTAATGTAATTTATGGTTGGATATGCCATTTGAGTGAGCTAAGCTGAGCTACTTCAAATTGTCTAAACTCTTGGAGTCAACACTCTCACTTTTATAATAGATTGTATTTACAAAAATAGGATTAATCTGATTATTGGTAAAAACTTAATACTAGACATTCAAATTAAGGATTTAGAAATTTATAAAATTTTATCATAAATAAAGATTTATAAATTTATCAAATATTATTTGAATGTTTTTATTAGAAATAAAATAAGTTTTGAAGAGACCTTGAAACTCTTTAAAAAAATTTGTCTAATAGAAAAATAAAAATGAAACAACGCCATACACTTTTAGTGTAATTCAGGGTATTCACAACTTCATTCAACAAAAGTTTACATTTAGAGAGAAAGGAGATATATATGCCTTGTTACAAAGTTAACATTTTGACACATTGTGGAGTACATTGAAAAATCTTGATCCTTTTGGGCTTGACTTTACATAGGTGCTATTTTGCAATTGTTTCAATCTCATTTCTTTACTTGAACCGAACATAAATTCATTTACGGATTTGAATCTTCTAAGAGGTTGTTAGTAGGCTAATGTTGTGGATCTAAGCACTTTCATTCTTTTATGGTTGAAAAATATTTTATATCGCATATTTTATCTTTTGATGGTTAAACAATATTTTATATAGTGATTGGAATAAATATAGTGTTCAAGCGCTATCTCATTTTCCGTATTTAAGCCCTATCTCATTTTTAGTATTTAGGAGCTCATACTACCCTTCCATGTTATACATTGAAAAGTATGATGGTTGAAAAATATTTTATATCGTACCTTTTGATGGTTAAAAAGTAAATTTTATATGTTGGTTGGAACAAACATGATGTTTAAGCCTATCTCATTTTTTTTGTACTTGCAAAATATTAAGGAATACTACCCTTCCATGTGACATTATTGTTTGATCAGTGATAAGATATGTTTTATTAATAATATTAAAGATTTGTTACATAAAGAGTGATAATCTTGAAAACCCTTGCATATTGTTCCCTACCTCCCAGCTATTCTACCCCTACCTCCAAATTTAACTGATTCAAAACCTCCCTTCCATTGCTGACAATACTAAAACTAAAATATAAAACTCCTTTAAAACTGGGCTTGCATATTTACATACAGAGTATTCTGGTATCAGAACTAGCATCGGCTAAATAAGCAATTTATGTACTAAAAATGTTTATTCATTAACAAAATTGGGCATACACTAAGGTAGATTCTATATGGACACAATATACAAAACACAATGCCCTAATGGCACCCTAAATCACAGTTTTCTAACCTTGGCCTTTGCATCATAAGCCTGGGAATCCTCAGGGATATAAAATCCTCATCTGGTGCCTAGCTTTGCCTTATTGGCTTCTTGCTTCTCGTGTTCTTTTTACCTCTTCTTTATTTACAACTACATCAAGTGTTCTTTCAAGAGATCACAGTCATCCTTAGCTTCTCACTTCCTCTTCTCTCTATTGGCCATTTCTCTCCACACAAGAAGTGGTTTGAAGCTCTTCAACAAGCCCTCAACCTCCTGTCAATTTCCATCTTCAACTCTAAATCCAACACCTGGCTCTGCAACCACCAACATTGGAGCCATATGGTTTGTTCATTTTGGCCTCACACAAGTTCACATCATCCAGAGTATCTCCTCTATGGTTCCCAACTCTAAAGCCCACATGAACATTATTGAGGCTACATCAATGTTTGATCTGTATCAGTGGTCTATAAGGATAAACTCCTCCCCAAGAAACAAATCCAAAATTTTCCAAAATTAAGGATTGTCCAGCATACAAATACCCTTCATCGTCTTCCTAGTGAAACCCCCCAGGATTGTTTTTGTTTCCTAACTGTCTAGAGGTTGAAATCGTCTTCCATCTTCTGTCCTAGTCCTAAATGTAGTCCTATTCAAGCACCTAGAGAGAATGTGAGCTCTGAAATTCCCTTGTGGCTTACATACATCCCTTCTCCACTTCACATAAGTCATCCATATCTTAATCCAGACTCTTCTTATGCTTAATAATCACCAAATTACTTAAATTATCCATCATGTCAACCTTGGCATGTGGGAGATTAAATGTCTTCAAATCCATGAGATGATGGCCCTGCAAGTAATCTCCAAACTTTAAATCATTACACCAAATTTGATTAACTCCCCATCAAACCCATAAGTCTACCTTTAACAAGCAGTGGAAATGGGGGGAAAACAAAGGAAAATGTTTTCAAATTTAAAGTCTCTCCAATTATTGCATGAATGTACTAGGACTATCTCCTTCCTTCAATTGAGGCTATGAAACCAATGGTCTATTTTACTAGCATCTTCTAATCGTTTTAGCTCCTATGAGGTCAAGTCCAAGTTTTTCCTGTCAATACTCTAAAAAATTTCTATCATTTCCTCTCTTCCTTGATCTTTTAGAGACACCCCTACTTTAGACATGGTATATTCAACTTCATTACCTTCTTACTTGACATGGGATATTTTAAAGTCTTCAAAGGATTCAATTAAAGAATTGATCTTTCTAATAAACTTGTTCAAGTACCAAACACTTGATTCCCACATTGACGATGATCATTGAAACCCCCTCTGAATAAAGTTTGTTAATATTGAGTGGCTTGGTTACATTTATTGCTATAAGATTTGTCTGCACTTATACCTTGTTACTTGTTCCTTTAACCAAAAACTTTCCCCAATCTCAAGAATATTATTTGTCCAATCTCAAAACACAAAACCATATCTTGAGTGCACTAAGTTTCCCTTTGAGGCACCATAAAATTTTATTTTGTTCCATTTTCAATCTGGTGGCTCCCAACTCTACTTCAAAACCACTTGGGGAGATGGATAAACCCATAATTCCTCATTAACATACCTAAATTTCACCAAAGGCCATCTTGATTGAATCCTTTTATCCTCTAAACTAAAAGGGATTTAAGACACATTAATTTGAGAAGTTTAATTACTTACCAATTTAGAAATGACCCTCTCAGGCTGAGCTCAAATAAATTTCAGCTCTTCTTGCTTGTCCTAAAATATATGCCTATTCCTCTCCTTCCAAATCTCCCAAATATTGGTCAAAGGAAATGTCTGCCAAATGATCTTGAAAATTTATACTTTTCCTTCAACACAAACTAGCTCTAACCCAAATCACAAAGAGTACTTGGAAGTTGGCTCTATTAGTTCAAATGATGCATCACATGCTTCTAGCAGGTCTGAGAGAACTCCATGTTTAGCATCAAATTGTCCAAAGTTTCCTCCTCATGATTGCAGAGAAATAATTTGAAAGGATCCACAAAACCAATTTTCTTTATCCTATCCCCTGTTAATATTCTCCCTCTAAAGGTAAGACAAGCAAATGCCCCAGCCTTTAGGAGATAGTTCTTATTCTAGCATAAGAAGTATGGCTAGTCTTCCTATCTTTCTTCATTTTCTAAAATATTGCATCCCAACATCACAGAATACTCTAACTATATTGCAATACACTAAATAACATCATCTTATGTACCTAAAAGGAATATGGACCTAGATTTAAAGATATATTTCAACACTTGAGAATTACCTACATCCAAATTGAGATCATCCATTGGTTTCCATCTCCATTAAGGTTATGAGGGAACTTGTTTAAGCTCTATGTAGTCACTTACTTGATTACCCCAACTCTCCTCCATGATATCCCTAAGTTGGTCTAACTATCCCCTTTCTGCCAACACTTCCTTCCCATTCCTAGAATCTGTCCAAAAACAATTCTTCATTTTGTCCCCCAATTGCTAGGAGATGTGATTAGTTATCATAGGTTTGCACCTCACCAAAAAAATCCATAATGTTGAACCTCATGGAGGATCTTACATTGTCAAGATTTTAAACCTATCATTATTGTTTAGATATTTTTCTTTAAGTATTTTTACCCATTTCTGATCTGGATATTTAAACATACTCCATGTACAAATATCACACACATTGCCTCATTTAGGATTCTTTAATTCCTCAAACCAATCCCTCCTGTCTCCTTGGGCTTACAAGTATTTTACCATGCCAATAGTGGAAACTTACTTTTTCTTGATTGTCGTTCCAAAATATTTTTCTCATCCTTTTCTTAATTACTTGAACAACTTTTAAATGAATCATTAACCCACATCATTGAAAAAAAGGGGCATAGTCCATGTTATTATCTTTAGCATGAGAATCCTTCCAGCCAGCATTAGCCACCTACTTTTCCACCCCTCCATCTTTTTGACACAACCATCTATGAGCTTGTTATAGAGGGAATATTTACATGCTCCTCCAAACAAAGGGATTCCCAAAATTTTACCAAGGAGGAATCCTGGTCAAACATTAAAAACCTTCAATATTTGTCTTTGTAGGTCATGTGTTGTATTTTAGAAAAAACTTATGACATCCTCCAAGTGATCTTCTTCCCAGATACTTCACTATATTTTTCTAAAACCCTCTTCATAACTTTGGCCTCCCTCAAAGATGCATCTCCCATTAGTAGTGTATCATTTGTAAATTGCATATGTGAAACTAGATCAGTACTTCTTGGAACATTCACCCCCTCCCACTATCCTTCTTATCTCTATTTGGTTATTATCCTACTAAGAAATTTATCCATTAAATTAATGAATAAAAAGGGAGAAACTAGATCCCCTTGTCTCAAACCATAAGAGGTTTTCAAAGAAACCTTGTGGGCTACCATTGACTAGAACAGACATCCTAGGAGCATCAATCAAAGTTTTAACCCATAAAATACACCTTTCACTGAAGTCAAACCTCTCAAGAACTTTGTATAGAAAATTCCTATCCTCTCTATCATATGCTTTCCTTACATCCAATTTTACAAAAATCTTTCTCTGATTTTGCAATCTTATCGAATGAATTACCTAATGAGCAATAATAATCCCTTCCACTATTGATCTATTTGGGCTAAAACCTATGTTCCTTTGAAATAAGGGCCCCTAAAATCTTCGTGAGTCTATTAGCTTCCACTTTTGAGATAAATTTAGAAATCACATTGCAGAGAGAAATTGGCCTAAAATCCTCAAATGTGTCTATTACTTCCTTCTTTGGTATAATGGAAATGAGAGTGTTATTAAGATCTCTCAACACAAACCCATTTTGGTTGGATTCTTAAAAAATCTCCAACATTTCTTACTTCACCACATCCAAAAACTTCTAAAAGAAAAGGACTTGTAAATAATTTGTTTCAAGGGATTTATCCCTTGTAAGGAAAATAGGGTCATTTTCACTTCTTTCAACTTCATCGGTTCTATTAGTGCATTATTATCAGCGTAAGAGACTAGTTTTGGGATGACTCTTAGCACATCATCATAGTCATCAGACGAAACTGACCCTTCACTAGACCATGTGGAAGAATAGAAAGAAACATCCTCTCTATGTCTTTATTCTACATCAAAAATGCTTTTCCCATATGAATTCATAATAGATAAAATCTGATTGATGGACTGCCTAGTTTTGACTAAACTATGAAAATACTTAGTGTTGTGACAACCTTCCTTCAACCAGTTTTCCCATGACTTTTGCCACTAGTATATTTCCTCCCTTGCAATAATCTCAGCATACTTGGCATGTAATTCTTTTTCATTAAGGAAATCCACTTGGTCCATACCTTCATTAATCACTTTTGTATTCAATGCTTCCAAATGCTCTTCTATGACCCATTTTTTTGCAAAAGTATCTTTGAAAAGTAGCCTCTTCCAAAATTTCAGATTGCCCTTAATGAACTGCAACTTCTTGAATAAAATGAAGCTCTTGTTACCCTTACAAGGAGGAGCATTGGTCAACCATTAAGTAACCATATCCTTAAAACCTTCTTCTCTAGACCACATCTTTTTGAATTTGAAAGGGAACCTTAAAGGCACGGAATCCCTCTACAAAACCAACACAACTAAGAAGTGATTGGACCTAGAAAATAGAAGAATGGAAGCCTCAAACACCAAAGGAAGGGAACCCCAAGGACCTGTTAAGAAAAAATTATGTAATTTTTTTTTCTATATTAGAAAATCCATGTATCCATTTTGAGCTTTAATCTCTCACATACCAATTGAGGAGACAAAATTTTGGAAAAAAAAATGAACGTTGCTAATAGAGCCCTTATTACCTTTCTTCTTCACCATTTTAAGGGTAGTGTTGAAGTCTCCCCCATCATAAAAACCTCATTATCCATAGGTTTTAAGACATTTGATGTCTCTTTCCAAACATCCTTCTTATCACAAGTACTTGTAGGGATGTATAGATTAAACAAATGGATATTATTCTGAAGATGCATAATTTCAATTTTAACTAGCTACCAAGAGTTTCGATGAGAGATGGAATCCACTTTAACCGAACAAGGATTCCAAATGATACCCCGTTATCTTGATTCCCCACATGTGCTAAAAAAAGTTCCATCCCAAAATTTACGACCTCCTATAAATATACCAACTTCCTCATGTTTTAATTTTTTTTCTTGCAAAGACACCAACATCAGGTTTTGTTTTATCAAGGCATCTCTTGATCCAATAATGTTTTTCAAGGGCATTATAGCCCCTTCCATTCCACATAATGACCATCATTACTACCCAAGAGAGAACAAGTCCCTCTGATATCTCATTTTTCTTTGGTTTTTCATGTTATCGTCTATCTCCAAAAGTTCTTGAGTTGATTTGCGACCTCTACATTTCTTGGCCCCAATACTAACTGTTAACTATTTTTGCCACCATTAGCCCACATGGATAAATGATCAGAGACACCTTTATGGGCTAAGTGTAGTATGTTTTCGACAAGTGGAGTGCCATGTTTTATACATTATTTAGGAGGGATAAAATATTATGTATTTTTGGCCCCTCCGTTCCTACGAAGGAGTGTTAAAAAAGATGAGTTTTTATGCGGGCACGCGTGGAATAGTCTTCTGATGTGTTCAAACATTGTGTGTTTTCTGCACCTGGCGTATCTGCAGTACCTTCACAAAAAAAGTATGTTCGTGCACGAACATGTCAGGTATCATTGGAGGCATATGTTTTGTGGCCAAAAATGTAGTGTGTTTTCTGCAATGTGGGTCCTACTTACTTTGTTTTCAAAGGATTTAAATGTCAATCACCTTTTCCAAGATCAACAACTCATATTTTGTCACGCTTGCGCGATTAAATCTGAGATGTACAAAATTTTAAGTGCGGAGGTGTGCAGTCGAAAACATTGTGTGTTTTTGTCATCACGTAACATTTTGTTGTTTCTCCAATGCGAAAATCTTATGTGTTTTGGAACTATGGGATATTTATTTTAGTGACAAAGACATGACCTAAGGATAGAGTATTCAATGCCAAATTGCATTTTTGGCTTCTACACACAATGCAAGCACATTTCCTTGCCTTGTTGCCATTTGCGGAAGGTATGGGCTTGATTTTCTTGACTGCAAGGGCATTTATTGGCTCATTTTTGTCACTTTATGATCAGATGTATACACATAATAATATTTTTTCATATTACTTGTCTTGATTTACTCCAGTTAGCTTGGAGTTCAGACTTAACTATTGTATTCATAGTTATGTTGACTCTATAAAATGAAATCTTTGTACATAATCTGGGTTGTTCTTCTCTGGTTCATTTGCAGTGGCTATGCCCTGTATTTTTTATTTCCTTTTGCCTTGCAGTAATAAAAATTTTAGTTTTACCTTTTCTTACCATTCTATTGTCTTGTGCATTTTATGTTCCCTGTAGTGAATGTTTCTTTTTTGTTTTCCAATTTGTGTGTCATGTTAGATCTTCTTATGGTTGTTATATTGTGAAAATCATTTTCCTTGCAACATCTAATAAGTTGTAAATATGAGTCCTGGGGGGTAGAATAGAGTTGATGTTTTTGTATTTGTATGTTTTATTGATGTTATGTGCATTCAAAGGATGGGAGAGTAACTACAATTTTAATCTAGTGCATCACCCCCTTTCCCTTTCAACATATCCTTCTCCCTTTTCCTCAAAAGTTGTAGTTTAGGTGCATCATGATTCTAAGGAAGCCGACCTTCTTCAAAGATTCAACTTCTCTTGTTAAGTCCCACACTTGGAGGTTGTTTCCATGTTTCACAAGGTTTCCTAAGTCGCTAACCACCATCTAGGCAAGGGTGTAGACTTTTGTGACAACACTAACCTTCTTAAATATGGAATTTGTTTCAGTGATTATCCACTTCTAAAAAATAACTTCTCCATCCTCAAGGCCAAAGATTTCCTCATATCTAGTAGAAGAAACAAGCCCTTCCTCCTCAATTTCAATGGTACCTTCTTAATGAGTGTCTTCTCTTTATTAAAGACATGTGAATATCCTTAAAAATTGTTGGTTCTTGAGAATCCATAACAATTGTTGATTCTTGAGTTATATCCACCCCTTGATTCTTTTCTTGAACCAATCCCTCCATCTCCATGCTATTTTCCCCTTTTCCATTTACATTCTTCAACCCTCCTTTGATAGAATCATCTAGAACAGAGGTATTTCATGCCTCCATTACCAAACTCATTCCTAGTTCCTAATCAGCAAATTAATTAACTATTGGTGGATTATCCTCTCCTCCATTTGGGATAATAAAAACCAACTCACCCTACCCCATTTGAATTGATCTTGGGTCTACACCTTGGACCATACTCTTTGTGTGGCTGACAACCTCGGAGTGAGGTATAGGCTCAAAATTTGAGTTAGATCTATTCCCATCCGGCAAAGAAGCCTCCTTCAAAATATGTCCATTTGCTTCTCCAATACCATCCACCACTATATTCTCAACCTATTGGGTGGAAGGATCTTTCCCTCTTAACTACCTTTCTTAGTTGTCAAGGTTGTCGTTTTATCTTCCATGAGATTCTAATCAAGTTATTTCCATGAGATTCTAATCAATTTTCCTAAAACCAGTCTTCAAACCCTCGCCTACCTAGCGTTTTACATTCAAATGTCTCTAACTTGACTTTACACCCTTGGAAAATCATGACCTTTGGTGAAAAGTTAGATAAAACAATTTATTATAAGATTTTTAAGGTTTTGGATAGGGAATCCATGGCCAAAGGGAGTTGTGGGCAATGAACAAGAAAGCATCTCTATGTAACTGGTTAGAACTATAAGGCAAATGGAGTTGTAAAGAAGTTGGGGAGTGAGTTAGACATAATCTATTGGTGGAATTGGTATATTTAAGTGTCTTAATAGATGTTTCAGTGATTGGTTAGTAAGGATCAATCCATTTGTGAGGGGTTAATTTGGAAAGTTGCCTAATTGACACTTTAGGCCTAGGTGATCAGTCAATCCTTTGGTCATTGTTTGGAGGGATCAAGAACCCATCTAGTTATATGTTACTAAGTGCCCAAAAGGGTATCCTGAACTATGATTTTCTTGATAGTTTGTTTGGTAACAATTGTTTTGTGGGTTAAAAACAAGAAAGGAGTGCTAGTAGGACACTGGGCCTAATTAAGGCATTATACCTTAGACACTTGAATCTGACTCATTGGATGGTTGGAAAGGGTCCAAAGGGGATTAATATGTCAGGATAGGATAGGTGGAGAAATATAATTCATTTCCTTGGGGGTTGGAACCAAAACTACCTTTGTACCTAGTAATAGGTCTATTCAGCATAGTGATTTTCTTGAGGGAACTCTATGTGGGAAGTTGTATCAATATTGAAAAGTTGTTTTTCACCTTCAAGATGATGATGAGGGGTGTTAGGAGATTATGAGAAACCATAATAGATGGTAAGGAGTGAGAATCTGATTGGAGGATTTCTATAGGAAGGATTGTGGGGGTTTTGAGTTCATTCATTGCTTTCAGTAGGTATTCTGCATCATAGTGGTATCAAAGCAAGAAGTAGATCACTTGGGTGGTGTGATCTTGGTGTATGTCAGTAGAAGGAAGTGAGGGAGAGGCTAACATAATGCCTCCTAATAACATGTATCAAGAGGCAGTGAGAAAGATGTTTAAGGAAATGTTTGAAACCAGGGTGAAGGAATTGGAGAAGGCTAAAGGAAAAGGGAAGGATGTTGAATGTGACTCTGATGAGGAAGGAGAGAGGGGGGAAGAGGAAGAGACCCCATGGTAGGAAGTGGAATTTCCTACATATCAGAGAGAATCCGTTGAGGCCCTAAAGTCTATTGGTCAGGATTCCCCAAGTGGTAAGGATGATATCTCTATGTTCAGTGGGAAAATGGATGTAGAAGAAGTCATGGATTGGATAGAAGCAATGAATAATAATTTTGAATGCAAGGGGATCCCTTGAAACAAGAGGGTTACCATTTCTAAATCAAAGATGGAGAAACTATCACATGGTGGAACTACCTGCAAGGTGAGAGGGTGAAGGAAGGTAGGAGCATGATAACATCTTGGCATAAGATGTTGGCAAGGGTAACAGCACAATTTGTACCAGTGGACTATGAGGTTCAAATCTATAAGAAGATGCAAATTTTGAGAGAGAGAGAAAATGATGTGAACACATAAATAGAGGAGTTCCATAGGATAATCCTTAGAACCAATCATCATGAGAAGGAACCAGAGAAAGTGGCAAGATATCTCAGTGGTTAAAATATAGTATTCAGGATGAGATTAGCATTCTAGCACCGGACACAGTGAACAAGTTCTTTCAATTAGCACTAAGGGAAGACAAAAAATTAAGGAGAAAAAGTGATCATAGTAATAGGGGGAAAGGAGGAAGGAACTTCATAGGAAGAGAAGGTTTTTAGGGGCATAAGTCTACCCAAAAGGCTACAAGGAGAAACCAATCAAGGAGAGAAACTGAGGGGCTCAAATTACAGAGGTAATTCTAGGGGAAGAAAACCAAATGATAGAGGCAGATTTGGGGGAGTAGGAAGAGATAATGTCATCTTCTATGGAAGGTGTTTCAATTGTGGAAAAGAGGGACACTTTGTTAAGAGATTCCCTGAGATATAATAAACCAATAGTGAGGGAGGAGAAAGGATGACACAACTAATCCAAGAAGATGACTGCCAAAGTGTGAATTCTCCATCGAGACCTACAGACCTAGAGGAGGGATAAAATATATTGATGAGGACTTTGTTGAAAGGACTTACACCCTAGGATCCTCCATAAAATAAATTTATTTTCATGACCACATGCAAAGAAGGAGGAAAGGTATGCAAGGTAATTGTTAATTCTAGTTCAATAGATAATCTAGTGTCATTAGAGATGATTAAAAAATTAAGATTAAAGAGAATTTTTCATCCTTTTTCTTCTAAGGTTTCTTGGCTAACTAGGGAAAAAAATCTTGATAGATGAGCAAGTTTGGGTAGATTTTCAAATAGGAGAATATATGGATAGGTTGCTTTGTGATATTGTTGCTATGGATTCTTTCCATTTTTTACTTGGACATGCTTGGAAATATTATGTGAATGCACAACATGATGGGCACAAAAAAATTTATAAAATCACCAAGGGAGTAGTGAACTACACCATGAACCCATTTCTGGATAGAGAAGAAAAGACACCACAAGGATCAAGAATCCTAATTATAGGAGAGAAGGAGATGTTTCAGGTTTCAAAGGAGGAAGACCAAGGATTTTCTCTAATGTTGAAGCCCAAGGGGAAGACAGATCAATATCATGATAAGGAGAAGGACATTCCTCAAGAAGTGAAGGAGTTGTTGCAGAGATATGAAGGAGTGGTGAAAGAGGAGATACCCAAATCTTTGTCACCCTTTAGGGATGCAAGCCATCACATATACTTCATTCTTGGAGACACCCTACCAATCAAAGTAGCATACAAAATTAATCCCTCTCAGAGTGAAGAAATTGCTAAAAAAATACAAGAATTGCTTATAAAGGTTTAATTAGGAAGAGTCTCAGTCTGTGTGCAGTCCAAAAAGTCCTTGCACCCAAGAAAGATTGAAAGTGGATACTATGCACAGATTGAAGGGCTATCCATAAGATCACCATAAGGTACAAATTTCCCATGCCAAGGATAGAAGACCTGATGAATTGTTTGGGAGGGGATTTCTATTAGTTCAAGATAAACTTAAAGAGTGGATACCACCAAATAATAATCAGGGAGGGTGATGAGTGGAATACAACCTTCAAAACTAATGAGGGATTGTATGAGTGGCTTGTGATGCCTTTTGGGCTAAGTGATTCCCCTATCACTTTCATGATATTGGTGAATTGAGTGCTTAAACCTTTCATATGGAAATTTGTAGTAGTCTATTTCGATGACATCTTCATTTTTAGTAAGACAGATGAAGAGCACTTGAAACACTTGGATATGGTGTTGAGGAAACTACATGAGGAGAAGTTGCACATAAATTTGGAGAAGTGTGACTAAACATGAAGCATGATTTGGTGTATTTGGGGTTAGTAATCTCCAAAGGAAGTCTGTAGATGGACCCATCAAAGATAGAGGCCATTGTGAATTGGCCAACTCCTAGGACTATGGGAGAAGTTAGGATTTTTCATGTTTTATCCACTTTCTATAGGAAGTTCATTAAGAACTTTAGTCCAATTTGTGCTCCAATGCTAGAAAAAATCAAAGGAGGGAAAAAGTGCAAGTTTTTTTGGATAGAGGGAGTAGACAAGGCTTTTGAGACATTGAAGGTAAGGGTTTCTCAACAACCTATTCTTATACTTCCTAATTTTGACAAGCATGATGTAGGAGCTTCAAAGGGTCATAACTTTTCACTCGGATGTGGGTTTTGGCTGAAATTTTATAGGCAAATTCATGAGCTAGAGTTGATGGCAATCCCAACTCATCTAGCTTTGTTGGTGGCTGTTTTGATCATTTTTGGGAGCCTAAAATTTCATCTTGACCTCTGAAATTGGCTTTTTCTTTTTCTTTCCAATTTTTTGAGTTTTGTTTTTGTAATAAATCCAAAATCATGTTTCTGATTTCGTGGATTAGTTGGCAATTCGACTTGCCTTAGTTGGGACCTTTTCTTGGGAAAAATCAGGATTCATAGGATGAGTTTTAAAAATTACCAAAAATGGAAAAATCTATTTTTCCTGAAAACCTGCCAAATATGGTAATTTTCAGAATTGTATTAAGTAGGAGTTTTATTTCATTGTAGAGGCAGAGTAAGTTGGAGAAGTTAATGAAGAATTCTAATTCTGTAACATTTTGTTGTGTATCTTCTGAATAATTTATGTTAATGGTATTTGGGCTACATCATTTTCACAGTTGAATGTGATGCAAGTAACTTGTCTATAGGAGCAGTTTTAAGTCAAGAAGGGAGGCTTGTTGCCTTCTTTAGTGAAAAATTAAATGAATAAAATAAAAGCTATTCTTCTTATGACTTAGAGTTATATGCACTAGTAAAATCTCTTAATAAATGGATGCATTACCTTTTCCAAATGAGTTCATTGTTTATACTGATAATCAGGCTCTTAGTTTTCTCAATAGTTAGGATAACTTGTCATAAATACATGAAATGGATAGAGTCCATTCAAGCATATAGATTTACAATTAAGCACAAGAAATGGGTGATTAATAAGGTGGCAGATGCATTGAGTGGGAGGATGATGACAGTATAGGAAATTTAGTTGCAAAGTGTTGGGACTGAGTCTCTCAAATCAATGTATGAGGGAGATGAGGATTTTCATGATATTTATAGGGTGTGCAGAGTTATCTAACTCATGTAATGTTGAATATTCAAAGTATTTGGTCCAAGAGCGTCTACTGTTTAAAGGAAGTCAATTATGTGTTCCAACGTATTCAATGAGTGAGAACATCATTAAGGAAAATCACTTTGGGAGTTTGAGTGGCCACTTTGGCCTTGACAAGAGTTTGGAGCAAGTGAGGAGGTACTATTACTGGCCTAGAATGCAGACATACATCATAAATTTTGTGAAGACTTGTATGGTATGTTAAAGGGATAAGGGAATCGCTACCAATGTAGGATTGTACCAACCATTACACATTCCTAGTAGACCATAGGATAATATAAGCATAGAATTTGTGATGGGACTTCCAAGGAAATAGACAAGGTATGAAAGTGTATTTGTTGTAGTTGACAGATCCACCAAGATGGCTTAGTTTTTACCATGTAAGAGCACTAATGATGCTTCCCATATTATAGACATCTTCTTCAGAGAAGTGGTAAGGATTCATGGACTCCCTTCTAAAATTGTATCAGATAGAGATGTAAAGTTTGTGGGTCATTTTTGGAGGACCCTATGGAGAAAGTTAGGTACAAACTTAGCCTTCGGTTCTTCCTATCACCCATATATAGATGGGAAAACTGAAGTGGTTAATAGGTCTCTTGGGAACCTATTAAGATGTTTAACCAAACAACATAGTTAGATTTGGGATGCAATTATTCCACAGGCAGAATTTGCTTATAATGATTCAGTTAACAGGAGCACCAGAAAAAGTCATTTTTAAATAGTCTATGGGATGGATCATAGAGGTATCTTGGAGCTTAGAGAGTTACCTAATGAAAGGAGGATCAGTGCATAAGGGGAAAACTTTGCAGAATCAATCAAGGAGATTCATGATCAAGTCAGGGATATGCTTCAAAAGAATGTCATCAAATACAAGGAACAAGAAGACAAAAAAAGGAGGTATGGGCACATTTTAAGAAAGAACGGTTTCCTAAAGGGGAGTATACAAAGCTTATGATGAAGAAAATAGGACCTTGTAAAATTATCCATAAATTTGCACCTAATGCATATGAAATATAACTACCCCCTGACATAGGCATTTCACCATTTTTTAATGTTGCAGATCTTATGCCATATAAGGGTGATGTAATTGCAGATAATCAAACACATCTACAGATAAAGGAGGATGTGGAGTGGCTAAAGGATCTTCCACCTAGCCAACTTATGCAATTGGAATGCATCTTGGACACCAAGATAGTCAAGAAGACAAGGAGGAATGTGTCCAAATACTACTTGGTAAAATGGAAGGGGTTACCAGCATCTAAAGTAGTGTGGATGGATGAACAAGATATAAAGAAGCATGGCACCAATTTACAGGACCTCATCTCAAGCGGAGCTCAAGATCTTTTTACCCAAGGAGTATGGTGCAGGGGAACCCAAGCACACCAAAGAGAGTATGAAGGCTCATGGGATTCCATGAGTAATCATATATGTAATAAGGTCCTATAGACCATTGGGGAACTTATTGGGATGGTTTGGACCCACTTGTAAGGTCATTGACCCTAATAGGCACTTATAAGCCTACTTGGTCAAACTTGGTCAACAAGTTAGTAGGAGTCTAGAAAAGGGTAGAATAGGCCTAATAGGATGTTTTGGACCATTTTTGGTCATTTTTAGGTCTCCATGTTATATATAGGGTCAAGATGCACAAAAGTGCAACAACTGTCAAAAATGTTGCATGACAACATTGACAACTTGTGTGCAACTTTTGCACAAAGTTTTAATTTGGTCCCAACTGTCAATTATAATCAAATGGAAGTTGGGGACAATTGTAGTGGTTTAAATAAAACCATATAAGGACTAGGTGGTCGAATGTGCTATTTTCGTTGAAGTTTTGGAGATTGGAAGCAATAACAATATACATATTTCATGTCAATTTCATGATTTATGTATTGTGTACAACATTGTATTGATTGTTCGGCCTCTGAATCATTCATGGATGTGTAGATCGGTGTATTGGATTTAATTTTCATTTGGTCTGAAGTGTTTTGGTGCAATATAGCATGAGATCCATCAATTTTCCTAAAATCAATCTTTAAACCCTCTCCTACCTAGGGTTTTGCATTCAAATGTCTCTAACTTGACTTTACACCCTTGGAAAATCATAGCCTTTGGTGAAAAGTTAGGTCAGACAATGTACTATAGGATTTTGAATTTTTGGATAGGGAATCCATTGCCATAGGGATTTTTTGGGAAATGAATAATCAGGCATCTTTATGTGACTAGTTAAAACTGTAAGGCAAATGGAGTTGTAAAGAAGTTGGGGAGTGAGTTAGACATGATCAATTGGTGGAATTGGTATATTGAAGTGTGGTCAAAGATGTTCTAGTCATTGGTTAGCAAGGATCAATCCATTTTTGATGGGTTGCTTGGAAAAGTGGCCTAATTAGCACTTTAGGCCTAGGCGATCAATCAATCCTTTGGTCATTGTTTGGAGAGATCAAGAACCTATCTTGTTATATGTTACTAAGTGCCCAAAAGGGTATCCTAAATTGTGATTTTTTCTTAATAGGTTGTTTGGGTCAAAATTTTGTTTTGGGTTGAAAACTAAGAAAGGAGGTCTAGTAGGACACTAGACCTAATTAAGGTATTATACCTTAGACACTTGGATCAGACTCATTGGATGTTTGAAAAGGGTCCAAAGGGGATTCCTATGTTAGGATAGGATAGGTGGAGAATTCTAACTCATTTCCTTGGGGGTTGGAACCAAAAATACCTTTGTACCTAGTAATAGGTCTATTCAACATAGTGATTTGCTTGAGGGCAATTGATGTGGGAAGTTGTATCAACTTGGAAGAGTTGTTTGTCACCTTCAAGATGATGATGATGGGTGTTAGGATATTTTGAGGAACCATAAGACATGGTAAGGAGTGAGAATCTGATTGGAGTTTTTCTATAGGAAGGATTGCGGGAGTTTTGAGTTCATTCATTGCTTTCACTGGGTACTTTGCATCACCCCTTTTTATCCTAGAGGCATTCTTCCACCTGATGTCCCCACTCCCTGCATTTTTTACATTATTTGATTATTTCATCCACTTCAATTTCCTACCACCAAATACCTTCGATCGTCCATATCTCCACTACATGGGGCAAAGGAGGATGTGGTTTCCATGAAATACAAATTCTAGCATAAATTTTGAATTCCTTCTCAATGACCTCGTCTTCTTTTAGAAATTTACCCATCTTACTTTATATAACTTTAAGGGTTTCCTCATTCCAATATTCATGGGGCAAAATTGTATAATTGCAACCAAATGGGCACTTCTTCTATGGAGACTTGTTTTGGGTTGAAAGTAGGAGTCCAATCTTGGATGAAGAAGCCAATACCACCCATTAAAAAAGTACCATTAAACTTAACCCATTTCTTTTTGCAAGCACAACCACAGATTACCAAGAAAAAAATTTTGGGTAGGGTTTCCAAAAAAAAATGCTTGCACCAGTTTTCATTGCACCACTTGCAAATACAAGGGTATACTAGTCATTCTACTCCTCACTTCATATAAAAATATTATTTTTTTATATTGGTTAATAGATTTTTTCTAGCTTTCAAACTCGATGTGAATCGAAACTACTTTTTGTCTACTATAGTTGGCTTCTCCTTTGGACTTGAGAAGGGAGAAAGGGTTTTTTTACTCCATGCTCTTGATTCCACCCTTAATGTCACTATAAACCCCTAAGAAGACCCACTTGTTTAGACCAAAACCACAATCTATTGCTCAGCTAGATCTTTCCTCCTATGAAGAGAAATGTATCCTTCTTGGTGTAGCCTCCCAAGCCCTTCCTGGTGGATACCAAGAAATAATTTTACCTCGTGGCTTTTGTCTCCCAGCTGACACCTGATCTTTGTGATTCAATTGCTCACTGTGAAACCCTCAAACTTCTCTTCATTCCACCATATCCAGAACGAAAACATTATTAGTATCAAGAAATATCACTCTCATGCAACATATTGCTATCAATTGCATGATGTGGCGTATAAATTATAGTTTATTTGATAGAGGGAGCAATTGGTCTTTTACCATTGGAGATGGTAGCCTATGTAGCTTATATGATTTTGTTTTTTTGTTATAACATTTGAAGTAGAAACGTCATGAGCATATAGTTGTTGTACTATATATAATTCTTCATTTAATATAGATGACTACATAATTTGGATATCTTTCTAATTTTCTAGTAACAATTTTTTAGTGTTCTTAACATTTTTGTAGCATTTATTTAAATCTATGTAGATAATTTAGATTTTAGAGTACAAAGAAACATATTTATGGGTTTAGCCTTCTTTATTTCAACTTATAATTACAAAATTTCATTTATAAATTATTAAAGTTATTCTAGTAAATTATTTGAAGTTTATTTATAAATTCAATGAAAATGATCATTAAGAGGTAGAGTGGAGCATATGAAGACAAAAAAATGTGGAAATAAAGTGGTAATTAATGTCCTGTAATATTTTTAATAATGATGGTTACATAATCAGTGGAGAGAGGTGTTCAAATTTTTGTGTAATGATCCTATGTACTTTCTTTAATAGCACCAACAACACACTCTAATGTTCTTCCTCAAGGTCATTTGTATAAAATCTATAAGTTTTGTAAGGAAGTATACCATCATCGCTTGGTTCCATTTGATTATATGAGTCATCATTACATGCGTGATAGTACATGCTTGTTGCATTCCAATCCTAAGCCTTCTAATATGAGATAATCATATCATTGTTCACGAAATAAAATGTGAGTAATAAAAAAGATTAAGCTAAGCTAAGAATCTAAACTACACAAATTTAAAGAAAACACTCAACATTGGACGCTTAAAGAAGACTAATTAAGAAAATAAGAAAAAAATAAATGTGAACTCCCAAGCCTCCTTTGTTGAGGACATGTCCTTGGATTTGGTAGTTTGGTATGTGTGCTCACAAATTGGTCTTCAAGAGTTTCCAATATGATCCATGATTATGAAAATGATAATGATAATGATTGTAAATGATGATGATGATTTGATAATAAAATGGATGCAAATGAAGGTGAAACTGTGGATTTTTTTATGTAAAAGAAGGTGGAATTATGCTAAAATGAGTGAAATGAATACTAAAATGACTAAAATGAATTATGAATTCTAAAGGCAAATTGAAATTATGATGTTGCTTAATATGAAAGTGGGTGATTAATGAAGGAAACATGAGGGTTTAAATATAATTTGGATGCAAAATGGGAGGCCTCCAAAATGCAACACTTATCATGAAAAATGACAAGTGGTATCTCAAAGGATAACATGTGTAATGGAGGCTAAGTGTCAATTTTGGAGGAATGCCACACAAAATTGGAGTTATTTTCCTATTTAATTAAAATAGGAATGTGCACATATTTGGGGAGATTAGGATAAGAATTGTTAAGGGGAGGTTTGAAATGATAAGGTTGGTTTGAACCTTGGGTTGGTTGGAGGGCTAGTTAGTGGGTTGGGGGTTAGATGGAGGTTAAAGGTATAAAGTTGGTTGTGACCAGGGGCTAGTTAGTGGGTTAGGTTGGAGGAATGGGTTAAAGGGTGGTTAAAGTTAGGAGACATGTGACAAAATTGAATTAATTATTTAAATTAATTTATTTTTGGAGAAAAAAGGAATAGGATGAAATGAATTAAATAAGATAAATTATTTTCATTTTTTATTTAATTGGGAAAAGGGGGATTAATTAATTAGATGGGTTATGGTTTGTCATTAATTAATTAATAGGTTATATCTTAACTAATTAAATAAATTTAGCTAAGGGATGACATTAATTAAAATTGCCTAATTATTTAACCAATAAATAAAACTAGGCTAACTAGATTCAATTAATGTAATTTATAAAATTTAGGTGTCTACATTTTATCCCTCTTCATAGTTGCACAACACAAAGAAAAAGGAGCGATAAAATGCCTCAAGTGGACTAGGAAAAAAAAGATAGTTGATTAGAGCTAATGAAAGAAGGGGTATGCCCCCTCAAAAGGGTTCATGGGAAATGGGGACTCAAGTTACGTCTCAAAAGAAACTTTTCCCTAGTGGATAGGGAGAAAGAGTGTAAAATGCCACCCAACGGAGAAAATGACACTCAAAATAGAGTTTGTAGGAAGAAATGCAAGGAAAATAAGTCCTAAAGAGATTAGAATGATAAAAAAATAGGGATTGAAAAGGTCCTATAATAGTAAAATTAGCATTTTACTCTTTATTTTAACTACGAGAGAGAGAGAGAGAGAAACAGTGATAAATTGCACCCTAGAGCTTGTTAAAGAGAATTTGAGCGCGCGAGGAAAATGGCTAACTAAGGATGACTGAGGCGTCACATGGATTTTGTGGTGATCTTTTGACAGAATTGAGTGTTTGGTTGAGAGATATGTATCAAAAAAATGGGGCCTTGCATTTATTTTTGTGCATTTATTACTAGATTTAAGATCAAAAAATATATTCCCATTAAATGCAAGTTATTTGGGATTCCTTCCATATGTGAAAGGAATACATTCCCATTGCTTGAGCAAGGGGTCAAATTTGAGGCATTGAAGGGATATGCGGGATGTCAATCCTGTGATTTTAGGAGCACAGCCTTGTTGGAGCAAGCTTGCTTGGGATGAAAGAGGATCAAACGGGTTCACATTCCTGTACAATGGGAATGAGCTACAACAAAAAAGAATGCCATCCCTTAGCTAAGAAATGTTAGGATTGCATTCTTGTCAAGGAAGGGAAAGGAAATTAACATGGGCTAACAGGGGGTTTTGGGGGCATCAATGAGGCGACAATGGACTCAAGAGGATTGTTAGTAGGGATATTGACTGACTGATCCTATGGATTTGTGGATGTAGTGGAGCATCGATTTGTTGACAAGTTAGGAGAGGAGGCCGACAGTCAGATGTGGAGTTTTTTTTCATTAAAGGGTTTCTCCGCGTAAATTTAGGAGTCATGGTTTGAACTTATTTTTTCATCCATCAATAATTAGTTATCTGTTTACGTGGCTGCAATAATTATTAACACATTTTTCACTATTATTTTATCTTGATTTTCAATATTTGGTATAAGAGCCAAGTTGGCTTGATTTGAGAAGGTGATGCCTTTCTTGGAGTGTTTGATTGGATATTTTGTCACAATGGGAGTGTGTGTTTTTTCTTGCAATTTCATATTCGAGAACATGGCTAGCTCATCTTTGTTAGACATTGAAAAGTTCAATGGTTCTGGATATGATCTTTATAATTTAAAGATGGAGGATCCCTTGGAAGAAAATGATCAATGGACTAATCTTAATAAAGAGGAGAAACCAGATAAGTTGTGACAGATGAAGATTGGAAAAAAAAAAAGATAATAAGGCTCGCAACACTATTTGTTAGTGTTTATCTAGTTTTGTTCTATTGAGTGTTTCAAATGAAACTATTGCATATAAGTTATGGAATATAATAGGATAGATTTACAAAACTCAGAGTCAAATTAACAAGTTATTTTTGAAAAGAAAGTTATATTCTTTTAAAATTAATGATGGAGACTCAATTGCAAAATATTGGAATTTATTTTCGCAACACTATTTGTCAGTGTTTATCTGGTTTTGTTCTATTAAATATTTCAAATGAAACTATTGCATATAAGTTATGGAATAGAATGTGATAGATTTACAAAACTAAGAGTCAAATTAACAAGTTATTTTTTAAAAGAAAATTATATTCTTTCAAAATGAATGATGGAGACTCAATTGCAAAACACTTGAATTTATTTAATCTAATTTTGAATCAGTTGCGATCAATTATGTAACAATTGATGAGGAGGACGAGTGTATTCTCTTATTATGTTCATTACCTAAATCTTGGGTTAATCTTATTCTTGCAATTAGAGGTCCTTTTTCAGATGACTTGAAGTTGGATGCCCTTGTTGGAACTCCTTTTAGAGGAAATCAGGAGGAATTCAGAGGGGTCTATAGATGCATTGCATATACAAGGTAAATCTCAGGAGAAAGGTAAGGACAAAAAGAAGGGTGAAAATGAAAATTATAAGGATCATTCTAATTCCAAGGGAAGGTCTAAAACACTTGGTAAGAGTAAATTGAGGTGTTGGAATTGTGATAATCAAGGGAATCTCAAAAAGGAATGTAAGAATAAAAATAAAATTAATGATGATTCCTCTATAGATAAGTCCTCTAATGATGAAGTTGTATAAGGTTTTATTATTTTGCTAATATGAATTTTGATGACTCTTGGTTAATAGATTCAAGTGCATCCTACCACATGACTCCTCACAAGGAGTAGTTTTCAACTTATTCGGCTTATGATGTTGGGGAAGTTCTCCTCGGAGATTATAGGACATAAAAAAAATTGTAGGCCAAGGAGAACTAAAATTGGTTTTCAATGATGGTAGGGTTAAGCTAGAAATTTAATTAATGTACCTAAAATGAATTATTTAGAGGTGCAAGTTAATTTTCAAAATAGTGGTCGCAATTAGTTAACCGGAAGGAATTTGGTTTTAGCTAAGGATAATAGCTTTGGAACCCTATTTAGACTTGATGCTTCTACTTTCTATAACTCTATTAATGTAACTGATAACTTTGTATCGTGTAATTTATGGCACCACAAGATGGGGCGTATTGGTGAAAAGGATCTCAAAACCCTCATAAATAAAAAGATGGTTGATGGTTTGTCAGGTTACTCTGATTATTTTGATTTTTGTGAATATTGTGTACATAGAAATCAACATAGACTATCTCTTAAGTCTAGAAGTACTAGAGCTAATTCATAGTGATGTCTTTAGTCATTTGGATGTATCTGTGAGGCCTCATCCCGACCCATCATAGCATTATTGTTCGTTCACACTTTGATACTTTATGTTTTGATACATTGATACACTTTTGATTATCCTCATAGAGACTCGAGATATTATGTTTATGATGATGATTATATTGTATGGATTACATTCTGATATGGATTAGACCTAGAACATGTGGTTGATTTTGATTATACATGTTTAGATAGGTGAATTGATGAGAAGATCGGATCATGATTAGACTTGATTATTTCATGGATGTTATGTCATGATGATTATGGAATTATTATGTTTAAACATTTATGTATGAAAATTATAATTAGGAATTTAATTATGCTTATTGATTAATGTTGCTAAGTATGAATTGAATATGTATATTGCACGTGATTTTATTATCTTGGACTACTGATGCTCGAGTTTAGTGTGCAGGAAAGAGAACCATGGAATCAGTCAGAGAATCGGTAACCAACCATATGTGCAATCTATAAAGCCAAGGTTGAACCTAATGAAGAGGTTCAAACCTCATTGTTAAGTGATTTTATTCATGACCGTAAAATTGTATGTATGTATTAGGTGTTTTCATTATGTAATTAGTGACATGTCAAGTTGTATTATGTCATTTTATAGTGTCACTTGACCCTCGTTATGTGTTTATGTAATAACATGTCTACTAAGGTTGGAAATGTAAACTTAAGCCTAACTGATTCATTAGGAACCTAAGTAAACCCCTTGTTGGAGATACTTGCAAAGTTCCACCAATTTGATCATTTAGATTTAATTCTTTTCTAGCCACTTCTAGGGGCCAAAAAGAGCTCCTAAGAGTCAAATTTAGTAAAATCCTAGTACCTTAGTGATGGGGGTATGGGTTAGGAATGTTTTTAGCACATCTAGAATCCCCTAGTGGCCTTGGTGACCTATTTTATGACCCATTTTCCACATGCTTCGAAAATGGAGTAAGTCTTGACCTTTTACCCAAACCCGCACTCCTTTCCAATCTGACATTTATGATAGGGGAAAAGGAAAAGCCAAAAGGACTTGGGGTCAAATCAGAATTTAATGTTGGTGGGTGGGTAGAAGTTGGAGGTCTTTTTAGAGGCCCTTGGTAGAGTTAGTGGGTGTTCACCCACTCTCTACTTTTGGAGACATTAGATTTTGGATTGGAAAAAGCATAAGGGATTGGGCTCTTCTCAAAATTCATTTTCCATAACACATTGTGAAGGTTAGTCTCCATTGCCATGAAAGTGCTTTGTTTTGTTGCAAGTAGATTTTTATGTTTCTTTCCATTCTCTTGCATATGTGAAATGTATTTTTATTGTTGTTATGTAAGAAATGAGATTTTGGGTGTGAATTCTTGCTTATGGTTTTATCTTTCTTTTGAATATGGGAGTTTTGTGAAGGGTGTGATGGCATTACTCACCCTTGGATAGGGAAGAAGTGGCCATGTATGGGGGAAGGGGTTACTTGGATTCCATGATAGTATAGAGTCTCTTCTCATGGAGAGAAGAGGGAGAAAAATACAAGGTGTATGGGCCCTTGCATGCCATTGTATTTTATCCTAATTTTGGGGGAGATAAGGAGAATATTGGATGGAAAGATGTATGTGGTTTTAGCCCTGAAGAGGTATGTTATTTGAATGTATTATTTTGGCAATTCTCCTACATGGAAATCCACCTTCACCCCTTGTTATGGGTTCATGGTGAATCCATTTGTGCAAGCCTTGGGAGGGTGTTCTTTGTTGTTGTATTCATGTATGTGGATGTGTGATTGTCACCCGTTGGTTTACCGATTTTCCTAGCTTGGGGGTGGTCTCCTTGAGACCTAGGTTGGGAGGTGAGCTTCCCATGGCTCTCCTCATGTATTTGCAGGTTTTGAGGTCAAGATGATTGCAGAAAAGCTTGGGAGAAATCTCTATTTTGGTGTAGTTGTGTGAGAGAAACTTTAATGTTGCATGGTTACTCCTTTTGTATTGAAATTTATTTCTTGTTGAGTGTGTAATGTTCATATTGAATGCTTTATCAAGTAAGATGTGAAGAGTTCTTATTCATTATGTAATAGTTTCATTAAAGGAAGAAACATTGTATGTCATCCATTGATTGTATAGATTTTCCATCTTGAAGATGTGTAGTTGTATTTTGAAATATTACCATAATGTAAATGAAGGATCTTTAGTTTCATGCCTATTTTATTTTATTCCTTAGAATAATGAAGTTAATCTTTCATGGTAGAATGATATCCAATATTGAAGAAGAAAGACAATGTAATATAGTTTTTCATAGCATATATAATCTTGTGGATTTATGAAACTTGTAATCTCTATAATGTGTTGATTGTAAGTTTTCAAGTTAAAAATGCTCCATTCTTCCTTTGAAAATCTATATTCTATTTCAATAGGTTCAACACTCTACCTTAAAATCTTCATTGCAACCTCAATTCTTGAGAAGGAAAGATAGACTGTTAAAACTAGTAAATCAAACAAGTTAGTATATTAATGTAAAAAAAAAATCAACTAATATTAAAATTCAATTGATAGTTCACTTAGTGCATTGCACTAATAAATTAATTCAAATGCATGCAATTAACTACCCCTATAATAAAACTAAGAAATCACTATGATAGAAGCCAAAGCCAAATAATACCAATGTTACTTACCATATTTTTAGAGCCAAAAATGCTCTCTGGAATTTGTATGGGAAGGGAAATAATTCTCTTTGCCACAGAGAATATTCCCTTCTCAAGATGCTCTTCTTAATTCGAGTTAGTATGCTAACTCCCTAACCTAACCTCATTGTTAATTACTAATTTCTAACTAATAAAAAAAAATGTCATAGCATGACTTGCTTAACACTCCTCTTCCCATAAATGGGCGCAGGTTATAGTGACAGAGGTCACATTAAACAAAATGATATTAAAAATGATGATGGGAAGCAAGTCTGACTTGTCTTGCATCCTCATTGGTCCCACCCACATACTTCTTCCTTTCTTCTCACCACTATGCGCAGGATGTGGGCTGACATGTCATTATTTCTTTTCCCCAAGTCAAATCTCTTCCCCTCCATGCGAAATTTTTTTTGCCTCCCTTTTGTTTGACCTCCCATTAAGTTTGCAGAACATGGGATTGGGAGAAATCTTGAGGGGGCCCCACCTCAACCTTGAAATCATGTGCCTGCCTCTTCAAAAGGCTTCCCTTGCAAAACTCACGCCAGCCTTAGGGTAGAGTAGGTTGGGATTTCCATCACCCCACCCACTTGGCAAGTGGGCCTTGGGGATAGGGGGTGATGTGAAAGGTTGGTAGGTAAATATGTTAGACTAGTAGGGTTAATTAGATTAGTTGTTTAGTATTAGTAGTTAATAGATTTTTTTAACATGATCAGATTTAATTAGTATTGAACAACTTATTAAAATAATAGTCTATTCTATCCAATGGGTAAATATTTAAAATGAATCATTAATACTAATAAGTTTAAGTTAGTTAAATAGATTTATTTCTTTATTGTTTTATTTTAAATTATTTAGTTCATTTTATAGATATACTTTTTATTTAATGGTGTAGTTTTATTACTAGATTAATAGCTTTGGTTTTTATGTAAAATGTATAGATTGCTAACATGTTAATAGATTTATGCTTTTTATTATTTGTCTGGGTAGAGTAATAGTTTAGCAATTCACGTTATTAATTGGAATTGATTAGCCTATTAGAGAAGTAGAATTATTCGATTAACTTTAGAATGTATAGTTAGTTGTTAATTTAATTTTATTATGATAAATTGAAATATGTTGCTCATGTGTTCAAAAGGGTTAGAGGTTAATTTAAATTTCTATTTGGGGTTAATTTAATTTTCTATTAGGGGATTTATGGACTATAGTTGCATGGTTTTTTTTTAAGAGGAGAATGTAATTAAATTGATTTTAGTAGGATAAGAATTAGATTAGATTTTAAACTAGTAGTTAATGTCGAAAGAGAATTGGAACTAGATTTAAATGGATAAAGTTGTAATCTAGGTTAAGAATTAAAGTAATTGCTAGGTCAACCTAATTCAACATATGATTCTTAACAATTAAATTATCATCATGATACTACACATAGTTAAACATGAAACCAGAGTTAATTCAACCTGACCCAAGTGTTCATGTAACCCGTGTGACAAGTTGATGCTCCAACTCTACATCCGTGTGTAGTGTGACCCTAATTCAATCTATGAATATACCTTGCAACTCGAAGACTAACTTCACCATGTTATCACCTCCCCACAACACATCCATTGTTAGTTGTGTGTACTTGTGTTTTTTTTTGTTTTTTTTAAAAAATTGTGTGTGTTTTTCCCTAGTTTTGGGCATGACAGTATCATCTATTAGAAAATCTTGATACTATGTTTCTTTTATTGATAGCTATTCTATATATTCGTGGATTTACTCTTAATGGAAAATATGTTGTTTTTTCTTTATTTAAAGAATTGAAAATTCTTGTTGAGAAAAAAACAAATAGAAAAGTAAAGGTTTTAAGAAAAAATAATTGTGGTGAGTATTTCTCTAAGGTCTTTTACGACTATTGTAAGCATGCATGCATTGCTAGGGAGAAAACAACTCCAGACACCAACAAAAAATAGAGTGGCAGAGAGGATGAATGAGACTTTAATGGATAGAGATAGGAGCATATTGAGTAGTAAAAAACTTGATCAACATTGTTGGTTGAAGTATTTCACATTGCTTTTTATTTGGTTAATAGGTTACCTACTTCTTCTCTTGTTGATAGAACTCCTTATGAGCTATGGATAGGTAAATGACCATTAGTTTCTTACTTTAGAGTTTTTAGCAATGAGGCTTATGTTCATGTTCCTAAAGAAAAAAATTTATAAGCTTGATTTCAAAGCTAACAAGTGTTTTTTTGTTGGTTATGGTGAAAACATTAAGGGTTTAAGCTTTGGGGTCCTATATCAATTAAAATGGTATATTATAAGGATGTAATGTTGATATTAAGGTTGAAACACATAAAGATACACAAGTAGAGAAACCTAAAGAAGATGCACATGTAGAACAACTTGATGAACATGGAGGTGAAAAAGAAGGATTAGAAGATAATTTTGAAGATGAACAACCAGAGCATCCTGTTACACCTTAAAGAAGATCACTAGACAATGTAAAATTATTGATAGGTGTGAATATAGTCCATCTAATTTTTGTTGTGTGTTTTATTTATCTTGTAGTAACAATAAACCTAGATCTGTGAAAGAGGCCTTATTTTCAAATGAACATGAGTCTTGGTTAGAGGCAATGAAAGATGAAATAAAGGCTCTAGACAAATGTGGCACATGGGATCTAGTTGAGCTTCCTAAGGGGAGAAAAACCATTGGGTGCAAATGGGTTTTTAAAAACAAATTAGAGAAGATGGTAAGTTGGAATGGTACAAGGCATGACTAGTAGAAAAATGTTACTCACAAGTTAAGGGAGTGGATTTTGGTTAGATTTTTCTCCCGTGGCCAAACTAACCTCCATTAGATTCATTTTATCTATTTCTCTTGCTTTTGATTTAGAAGTAGAGCACATTGATGTTAAAACAGGTTTCTTACAAGGGGATCTTGATGAGGAAATGTTTATGAAACAACTTGAAATTTTTATTGTAAAGGGACAAGAAAACTTGGTTTGCAAGTTAAAGAGATATTTGTACAGTTTGAAGCAATCACCAAGAATGTGGTGTTATATATGTTATGCTTTTGTATAAAATTGCAACTTTATTAAAAGTGAGGAAGATCATTATGTTAATATTGAATTAATTAATGATCAATTACTAATCATTGTCATTTATGTTGATGATATGTTATTAATTTAAAATGATAAGGGAATGATTAAGGAACTTAAGGGTCTGTTATATGGTACTTTTGATATGAAATATTAGGGGATGAAAATATATATTGGGCATGGAAATCAATAGGGGTAAAGTTAATAGAAAATTATGGTTAAGTCAAAAGAAGTATATTAACACTATTTTGCAATGTTTTTTCCATGCATGATTGTAAACTAGTTAACATTCCCTTTTCAATTGGAACTAAGCTATCTCTAGAGAAATGTACTAAAAATGATGATGAACTTGAAGAAATGTATAAAGTTCCATATGCTAGTGTTGTAGGAAGCCTTATGTATGTTTTAGTCTGTACAAGACCAGGTATTTCCCAAGAAGTGGGAGTTCACGTAGTAGATTAATGGAAAATTCTAGTAAAGAACATTTGACTTATGTGAAAAGGGCTTTCAGATATTTATGTGGTACTTCTAATCATTGATTTTTTTATCATGGATATAATGATATGAGTGGGGAGATTGATTTGTAGGACTTTGTTGATTTAGATTTTGTTGGTGGTATAGATTGCAGAAGGTCCACAAGGGCTATGTCATTATGTTTTTTTGGAGGAGTAGTTAGTTGGATGAGAAAAGGACAACCTATAGTTGCATTGTCCACAAATGAAGAAGAACAAATGGATTCCACACATGCTTTTAAAGAGGTAGTGTGGTTAGAGAGATTGTGTTTTAGTGTTGTTTTTTAGTGTAAACAAGTAAGAATTAGATGTGAGAGTCAAAGTGTCATTTGTTTGGCTAAAAACCCAATGTATCAAGCTCTCACAAAACATATAGATGCTTAGTATCACTTTATTGGGGAAATAATTGAGGGTTGTAAAGTCATGTTACAGAAAGTAGATACTTTGGAGAATGTTGTAGATTCTCTTACTAACCTAGTAAGCGCAAAAAAAAATCAATTGGTCCAGAGAGGCCATGGACCTTACTTCTTTTAAAGCTTCATTTATTTAGTTTCCCTTTAATATTTTTGCTAGGTCTTCAACAAGTGGGAGAATGTTGAGAAAATGACTGAACCTTGATGTTTCCATATTTGAATTAAATTATTAATTTGCAAGTTGTAATTATCTTTAGTTGTCATGGAAGTTTCTAAATACAATTGTGAATACCTGTAAGATATATTTTTAATTGTCAAAATAGTAAAAGCGTGAAAAGGGGAAAGATAAATTAAAGAATGGATAAAATAAGGGAGATCTTTCAAAAGGCGGATAAAAATACAAGTTGAAAGAGGAAGTTTTCTATCTTTTGTATTTTTTCCTGAGTGGTCTTTGAAACCATTCTATGATTTATGGTTTCTCTCACACCTATTTATTTAGTGATTGATTTGAAGAGAATGTGTGTAATTTCATAGATTATTGAAGCAATAAACTGTTGGAGCTTTAGGTGTGGAGTTTTTTTTCCAAACGGGTTTCTCCATGTAAAATTAGGACTTATCATTCACACTTATTTTTTCATCCATCATTAGTTGGTTATTTGTTTATTTGGCTGCAATAATTAATAGAATATTTTACTATGTATGGTTTATCCTAATTTTCAATAGGACATGTCCCACATTCAGACAAATATGGCTATGGCGAGTGCCTTGACAAAGTGCTAGAAGTACGAGACCTCAACACTTTATCTCCTTCCAGGGGAGATCAAAGTTACCACAAAGGATGTCTCTATGATTCTATAGTTTCCCTCATGTAAAGTGTGAGTGATCATAATAAAGAGAGCATATTAGGGAGTGGTTGGGTTGATGGTGTGAGATAATGTACCCATATGTCGTAGATAGCTAGTGTTGGATCAAGCACTAGTGGCAGTGTCGATGGACTAGAATATCCAGATATATGTATATTCCTTGGTTAGTGGGTTCATATTGTAAGACCCTGCCTCATAAAGGACTTATAAGAACATGCTTCTTAGGAGATTAATTCAACCATAATATGTTTTCATTAGAATATTAAATCTCATTAATTAGTTAATTGTATTTGTGGGTCATGATAGTAATATTCTTATTTATCATTAGCAAACATGATGGGAGTTATGTATCTTTCTTGAAAAGAATGTGGTTAGATTTATTAAACTTATGAATGGTCTCTTATATTTTCCTTTTGGGAATTAAGTTTTATTGTTATTATATAATGTAATGAAAGCATATCCACATTGATATGAATTGAAATACCTCTTGTAGAAAAAGATGGGGGTTGTTGATGTTGTTTTAAAGTAGAATTTGATTAACTAGACTCGTGATTCACAATTGAGGTCATGAGAATTTGATTATCTTTTATGTTGAGTTACTGTAGGGGCTTAACTATAAGTTATGGTTGTGATATGTAGGAAGTATAAAGGACAATAGGAGGTTAAAGAAACTTCAACACTGAATAAACTACCTCTTGGATAAGTATAAAGCTAACCATTTTGAAATAAATATGATTTTATTATTTGATATACATGTGTTTATAAGGTCTAAAAAATGTGGGTCCTTAATGAGAGGTTTTGGGTCAATTTTCATGTTATAATTATTAAAGTATACCCCTAGGGTCTATACCCTTGAGGTGGGGACCTATTGGATATGAAATAAAATATCTATGACATATTTTAATACTCCAAAAGTCCTCATTAAGATGAATGACAAATTTGAGGTATGGATGGGTTGAAGGTAGCAACCCCACTTCCATAACTCATTTATGAGGGAATACTTTGGGGATGGGGTGCACATGGGGTGTCATACTTTTTGTCCCCTCTTAAATGAAGAAAGGACCACATGAAGGAATAGATGGAAAACTGACAAGTGTCACCTCCACATCCAAGTCTTCCAAGTTACTCTTCGTTATAATGAGTTTGTGAAGGGAGAGTAGAAGATTACCCAGTTCTCCTTTTGGATAACTCTTGCTTGTGAAAGTAGAAGGGAAGCTGGAGAAGTAAAGAGAAAATTCTTCCATATGGATATGGAGGCCAAGATATTTCTTATGGAGAGATAAGTAATTTCTTCCTTCGTATTTTTTTTTGTTTTGGTATAGATTTCTTGTACATATGTAGTTACCTAAAGGAGTTTGTTTAGATATGCTGCTAGAAAGATTATTGTAATATGTGTGACTAGGACACGGAAAGTGTGCTCTCACCATTGATCATAATGGTGCACAAATTATTTACTTTCTCAAGGGTTGGCTAGGACCCTTGTGATCTCATGATGCCATTTGGATGGGAGGAGAGCAAGACCTTCTATTGTGTTATCTCATTTGTATAGCTCTATGATGATCTCATGAATATTGTATAAGGATAGTTTAGAAAAAAATAATGTTATTTCATCATGTTTTAGTGGGGATTTTTAGTTGTGCAATGAAAGAGGAAGTCTAATTTCTATGTTTTTCCATTGGCATCCCTCATTTAGAGTTATTTAATTAATTCAAATAAAGAAACTTATGGGTGTCTTGTAGTAAGTTAAAAATGAGTCATATTGAAATATATATATTCTACCCAAGTACATTTTCTATGTTATTCCTATCCTGGGTATGATTGATTTAACGAAGTAAGATACATTGATTGATTTGTTAAATAAAAGTTATCAGAGGTATATATATGAGAAATAATGGTATGAAAGCTTTTAGTAACTATTAAAAAAAGGGGATAGCATGAGAAGTTAAAAAATAAACATAATACCCCCTTCCTTACAAAAATAAGATTACAGTTTGGCCAATTTCCTTTGAGAAACAATGGAAATGTGCCTAGGGTGTTGTTTTATTTTTTAAAATAACAGTACAAGGAACAAAAAGCGTACAATTGACCACTATAATTTATCTATGCTCTATCTATGTTGTTTTGGCTTGCAATGTATGTAAATAAGTTATATTTTTTAGAAAATAAAATCTATGTATAGCCAGATACCTATGTGATGTTCATGAATATATAATTTACAAATAAGAACATATATTTTGTAAAAAAGTTACAACACTAACTGTTGGGATATATTTCTAGAGAAGGATAACATAACTATAAACAAGAGAAATGGAGAACCATTTATTCTTGAGTCGGTCATGATCCAAAATTTCAAATTTGGATGCTAGGCTTGAAAATGTTCAACCGTCTACTAAAGTTTGAACCATACAAAATGAAAAAAAAAAAATGAGTGATTCATTTTATTTGGTGCTAATCAGCCTTCATATTTGATTGGATCTGTGAATGGAAAATTCCATCTTGGCTTGGATGAATATATATATTATAGATCACATCGATATCTTGTTATTCATTCTTTGCACAATCTACTAAGAAACACTCGCCTCTATCCTCTTCGTGTCTGCAAAAGAAAATAAAGAAATGGTCCAAAACACAATAGGTAAGAGAAGAAAACGTTTTGTGAAGATAAGTTTTATGTAATTTTAGGTGAAGTCTAGGATAATGTTAGCATGCCAATAATGACCTCCCTACATCCTAGTTGGCCTCTTTGACTCTACAACCCCTTGGAGACAGAGAAGCAAGGGAGTGGAAGTAGTCAAGTTCATCTGAAGGGTGTGTGGGCTACCTCCTCAACATGATGATATAAATATTGAGTGAGATGGCCTTCATCAAAGGAGAAAAATGATGATTAAAATAACAATTCATTTCATCTGCATAAAGGTACAAGAATTAAATTAATTAATATTAATATAAACCAATAGATAATTATCTGGCACCTCAGCCTTCTCTATAGACGTGACTTTCCTAGTATGGAGTTCTATTACTGACATATTTTAAATGTGATTAGATATCTATAGTTGGTGGTACCAAATTGAAAATTTACCCAGGGTACTAATTGTATGGATTTATGGCATGGTCCCAGTTGTAGGGTAGATGGACTTCTAAAGAGTTCTACGTCTTATTTTATTTTCCATTAAATTAGAAATATACAATAATAGACAAGGACTGTAAGAATTAGTCACACAAATGTGAGTTCTCTTACTTCAAGGTCCACATTCTTTAAGGCACCTTAGAATTTATGGTTTCGCTCCACCTTCAACAACGTATTTGTTGGGATATTAAAGTTGATTCGCTGTCTTCTGATGTGCAATAGAAATTTCACATTATACATTTATTAGCTTATGTACCTCTATTTTTAAACAACTTAAGAATATAAAGCTTTATGTATCAAATTATGGTTGCAGTATCAGAATGTATTCAAATTTATGTTTAGTAGTGTAAATTGTTATTTATCATTTCATTAACAATGAATAAACTATAATGGTTATATAATTTTATAAAATAATAAGATTATATTTGTTACCAGAGTCCTCCAACAAATACCAAAGAATAAAATGAGCAAAAAAGTAAACAAATAGATGAATATTTAACACATAAAATTAAATCAAAAAGTAGCATGAGTAGATAAAGTTATAAATGTCTTCCTTTGTATAGCACAAAAAATAAAACATGTGCATTTACTGCAATTCAATATTTTCTTATCTAACTAAAAACTTATGGAGACAAAAGGATTAAAAAAAAGAACCAAATTAAATCAACATGGCACGCCATTTCCCATTCGCAAAGGTGAAAAAAATAAATAAATAACGAACCAACAAAAAGATAAAATAAGATAAATCTTTTTGGGTTAATGGATAACCCTAATGTGAAACTAATAATAAAAAATATTTTTAAAAAAGTCCTAGGTTGCAACACTAGGGCATCATTTGAGTCCAAGTTACATGTAGAAAACTTACATGTGAGTATGTGCAAGCATTTTAAATCGTACACATTATTATAAATGAAGAGGGGTCCTCGTTATATCAAATTTGTGTAAGAAGTATTCATGAACTCTTTCCTACAATATGTAAATTCTAAAAGTAAACTAGATTAAGAACATCATATTCAAGGTAAGTCATACATATTATATATTAATTATTTGGTTGAAGGTAATGAATGAATATTGTCTTAATCATTTCAAAAATGAGAAAATAGGGTGAATGACTAGAGAAAATATTAGCTCAACTAGAAGATGCAACATGTTCTCTCAAAGTCTTCTTATAATATAAAAATCTTGTAATCATAAGTAAACGTGAGGTATAGTTAGTGGCATTGATTTGAGTAATAATATTAGTTCTAAGTAATATTACAAGAACACACAAGATTATTAAATATAGATTATAGAGTTTTTATCAGTATCTTAATTATATACTAATATAGCAATATATGTAAGTATTTGAGAATGAGAGAAATATTTGTATTGACTATATTGGAAGTGGGTAACTAAATGAGACAATAAGAGAGTTATTAAAGAGAGTGGTATTGAGGGAATTTTTATAACATCTCACCTAACCATAAGACCTAAATAGGACACAATCACGTGACTCAAAAAAAATGGTTTCCAACATATTTTAAGCCTTACATAGACAAAGTGGATCCTTCTTTGATATTAAAGCTAATGTTTACTTGTGTACAACCTAGAACCCTCATAAATTCCATTGTTTGGAGTAATGCAAGCTCATTTAGTTTAAAGTCAATTTCTATACAGAGTGAGAATGTAACCTTGTAAAATATAAGGTCTTGTCCTAATTCTAAAGAAGCACCCAACTAGCTATGGTATTAAACATATTAATACACTTATATCCTAGGAAATTATAAGAGATCCATATTTCCATAATGCTTTCGAAATGAAGTTATGCCAATAAAAATAGTTCTTTCAATGTGTAATATTTTACTTAACCCTCCATAGTAGAGATGTGTAGATAATAAGGTCAACTATAGAATCACATGCTTCCTTTCATACAAATAAATATAGTTTTGTGAGTAAACATTATCACACCTTGATATAGTAATAAACTTGGAGGTTGTGACAATTGTCGAGCTAATAATGAACAACTAAGAGTATGGAATTACTAAAGTCCTATCAAATAATAAGTGTTTTACTATCCAAGTCAAATTAAAAGTTGTAGAAAAGGGCAATAAAGAATCAAGTTATATAAAATTGCTTATGAGGAAATAACTTTCACATAATGATGAAATTTAGCTAATGTCATGTGTAAGCAATTTCATGTTTATAAACAAAATATGGAAAGTACTTGAGTAGATGCATCGTTGAATCAGTAAATTGGAAGTTAATTTTTTGTTCAAAACCATTTGGGGTATAACAATGTTATATAGGTGCAGATTTATAAAAAATAATAATAATAATATAAGGACTATGAGGCATTGGCCTTATTCAATATTATTGTTTTCTTAAAGGCATTACACTTCTCATCAAAATCTAAGCATGAGGGTAGGAAGGATTCATTGTGAGATAAGGGAATAAAAAATGAAACTATGTAGCATGAATACTCTGATTTAAAGTGATATATTATTGTGTTAGTTTTTTTTTTGTACAAATTTGATCATGTGATATAATAGGAACTTTGATAATGGGTTAACTTGATAAGGAAATTGTACTTTGGTATAGCTCTTATATTTTGTGAAGCTAAATTTTGATTATGATGTATGTGTAAGGATTTATTTCTTTGATATGAGGATGAAAAATCATGTGATTTTAAAGGTCAATGAGTTGTAAAACCCCTATTTTATTATATTTATATCAATTTAATTTTTCATGATAGAAATAGAGAAATTTTTATGCCATAATGTAGAAAATATAGAGTGAAAATGCATATCTTTTGTGAAAGAAAACATAACAAATCTAGTTGATTGAAGAACTCAATATTGATCATGTATAAAATGACAAGTATTGATTTAGAGAACAAAGGATAGAAGTGTGAGTGAGATACATCAATATGTAATTCTAGTGGGATAATGCCCAAAAACTCTAGAACAACATTTTATATAAAAAAGAGGGAAAAACATGGACACACATGAGTAATAAATTAAATCTTGTTGAGAAAGAGACATGCATATACAAAACTCACTTGCATACTTATTTGTGTTTTAACCTTGTGGAAAAAAAAGGCAAACACTCCATTTTGTGATGTAATGTGGTATAATTGTGGAGGTGTTGTATGTGTGGAAATGATTGTGGATATCGTGAAAGCGTGTGTATTGACATATGAAATAAGGCAGTAAATGTGATGTGTCTCAAGTTGGTGACTTTTTCCACCTAGCTTGGGTAAGGGTGAAATGAACATCATTTATGATCCAACAAGGAACACCCTTTTTGAAAACATGTTGTATGAATGTGGTAGTTGATGTGTTATGTTCAAGTCTTGTACCATGGTGTGTTGGTGAAGTGCTTGTGTTTGACAAGGAATATTAATAGTCATGTCCTATATTATATTATGTTGGTATTAGCTCCATAGTGTATGTTATATGAGATGCACACAATGTAATTAGGGGTTGAGTGATAGAGGACACCCTTTGGAGTCTTACATACAAATTTTATGGTGGTAGTAGCTCCATAGGAAATTTATTTATGCTATATGAGATGCACACCATGTTTAGAGATCATAGAGGACCTCCATTGACTGCAAGACTCTGAAGGATGTTAGTCCCTATAGACTCCCCCACATGTAGAACCATTCTAGTTGGTTTATAGTGCAAACCTACTCCTTAATGTGTTTACCCATGGGTCAAGGATGGTTCTTAGTATGGCACTGATACATGGATATTATGGCATATATTGGATTTTCATATACATGGCATTACAGATTCGCTATTGATCATGTCTTAGGTTGTGCGGGACCAATGTTTTATATATTTTATGTGGTAGAGACCACCTTCATATGGCATGCTATTATATATTTATGTGGTTAGAGAACCATCATTCCCCTCCTCCCTCTGAGTGGCCTTAATAAGGCCACATGGTGCTCGTAATGTGTAATTAATGATAAAATGTAGAATTTTGATCTAATTTATTTTGTTGGATATTCATTTTCTATTCCTTGATATTGCCAACAATACAAAAAAAAAGTGTTGGGCTACTTAGCCAAATTTTGTTTTGATGGTCCTATTTACCTCAAGGACATGTATTGACTTGTTTTAAATTAAGGTTTTACTAATGTGGCCACTCTTGAATTTTAATTTATTGAATTGTTCCTTTTATGTTTTTTATCTTGAATTTCACTTTTATTTTTTGAAGCCCTTTATTGTTGAAAATTATTGGCAAAATATGTTGTGATGTGACTGCTGCAAATTGTCATAGCCGGGAGGGGTTCCTAGCAGGTTGTATGGGGGAGCATATGTGCTCAAGAATCTATTCTTTTATTATGAGGATGGGGGTGAAAATGGGACCGGTATGGGACAGTCATAATCCTTTCCCCCTATATCATGTGTGAGATTATTTTGTACCTACCTTTGGAGGCTAATCCCCTTACACAAACAAAGGTAAGGTACTAGGAAAGTTAAGGGAGGGATTCTTAGAGAAGGTCCTCGTGACACCATACTTTCCTTTGCCATCAATATTATGGATAACCATCCTCATAAGCCCTTATGTGAGTCTTGTTTTGTGCTAGTGTGTTTTAAACCCCTTTTTCCAATCGTGTATTGAATTATTGCATAAACATTGTTAAGTTATCAATGGGTGTAATGTGGAATTGCTGCAAACTGTGACATAACAAGAGTGATGCATTTTAATTATCAATTAATGCAAAAATAGAATTGGAAATTTTGGAGTACCAACATCATGAGTGATGTTTGGGGTACATTTGAGTATGTTTTGCATGAAAAAATGAGACATGTATTAGTACACTATCATGTGATTTTATTTTAGATATTTATAGTTTGGATGATATTACTCTGCATCATTATATTTAAAATTGAACAATTATGTATGATACATACATTTTGAATATATTTAAAATTGAACAATTATGTGAATGAAACATATATTTTGAATATTAGAAATACAATTTTCCATTGTATGTGGTTTTATTCATAAATTATTGAAGTTTCTAAATTAAAGAAAGTATATCTTTAACATGTATTATGGTTCAAGTTCTATACTTCATAAGATTAAGGATAATAACTACATGTTCCTAACAGATTTATGTAAGTACATTTGATTACTAATATAAGTTCCTTGCCCATGAGATTAAAATTTAGAATTTTCGATGATATCTAAGGATGAGAATTATATCCTTAAATTTGAGTGACTTTCATGAGGAAGTCAAAGACAGGGGGAGGGGGGTGTAAGACCCCGCCTCACAAAGGACTTGTAAGACTGTGCCTTTGGGAATATTAATTCAACCATAATATGTTTTCAATAGAATATTAAAGCCTATTAATTAGTTAATTGTATGTGTGGGTCATGATAGTAATATTCTTATTTGTCATTAGCAAACATGATGAGAATTATGTATCTTTCTTGAATAGAATATGTTTAGATTTATTAAACTTATGAATGGTCTCTTATATTTTCCTTTTGGGAATTAAGTTTTATTTTTATTATGTAATGTAATGAAAGTATATGCACATTGACATGAATTAAAATGCCTCTTGTAGAAAAAGGCGGGGTTGTTGTTTCAAAGTAGAATTTGATTAACTAGATTCATGATTCATAATTGAGGTCATGAGAATTCGATTATCTTTTATGTTGAATTATTGTAGGGGCTTAACTATAAGTTATGGTTGTGATATGTAGGGAAGTATAAAGGACAATAGGAGGTTAAAGAAACTTCAACACTAAATCACCTACCTCTTGGATAAGTATTAAGTTGACCATTTTGAAATAAATATGATTTTGTTATTTGATATACATGTATTTATAAGGTTTATAATTGTGGGTCCTTAATGAGAGGTTCTGGGTCAATTTTCATGTTATAATTATTAAAATTAGACCCCTAGGGTCTATACGCTTGAGGTAGGGGCCTATTGGATATGAAATAAAAGATCTAAGGTCTATTTTAATGCTCCAAAAGTCCTCGTTAAGATGAGTGACGAATTTGGGGTATGGATGGGTTGAAGGTACCAACCCCACCTCCATAACTCATTTATGAGGGAATACTTTGCGGATGGGGTGCACATGGGATGTCATACTTTTTGTCCCCTCTTAAATGAAGAAAAGACCACATGAAGGAATGGATGGAAAGATGACAAGTGTCACCTCCACATCCAAGTCTTCCAAGTTACTCTTCCTTATAATGAGTTTTTGAAGGGAGGGTAGGGGATTACCCACTTCTCATTTTCGATAACTCTTGCTTGTGAAAGTAGAAGGGAAGCTGGTGAAGTAAAGAGAAAATTCTTCCATGTGGATATGGAGGCCAAGATAGTGCTTTTGGAGAGATAAGTAATTTATTCCTTTGTATTTTTTTGTTTTGTATATATTTATTGTCCACGTGTAGTTACCTAAAGGAGTTTGTTTAGAGAAGCTGCTAGAAAGATTGTTGTAATATGAGTGACTAGGACACAGAAAGTGTGCTCTCACTATTGATCATAATGGTGCACACAGTTTTACTTGCTCGGGGGTTGGCTAGGACCCTTGTGATCTAATGATGTCATTTGGATGACAAGACCTTCTATTGTATTTTCTCATTTTTATAGCTCTTTGATGATCTCATGAATATTGGAAAATGGTAATTTAGAAAAAAAAATGTTATTTCATAGTCTTATTGGAGATTTTTAGTTGTGAAATGAAAGAGGAAGTCTGATTTCTATGTTTTTCCATTGTCGTCCCTCATTTAGAGTTATATAATTAATTCAAATAAAGAAACATATGGGTGTCTTGTAGTAAGTTAAAAATGAGTCATATTGAAATATATATATTCTACCCAAGTACATTTTCTATGTTATTCCTATCCTGGGTATGATTGATTTAACAGAGTAAGATACATTAATTTGTTCATTAAAAGTTATCACGGGTATATATATGAGAAATAATGGTATGAAAACTTTTAGTAACTTTACAAAGGGGCTAGCATGAGAAGTTAAATAATAATAATAATAATAATATGTAGCTGGAAGGAAAATTTGACTGTCTATTTTATGATACTCCCTTCCTTACAAAAATAAGATTACATTTTGGCCAAGTTCCTTTGAGAAACAATGGAAATGTGCCTCGGGTGTTGTCTTAGTTTTTAAAATAACAATACAAGGAACAAAAAGGGCACAATTGGCCGCTATAATTTCTCTATGCTCTATCTTTGTTGTTTTGGCTTGCAATGTATGTAAATAAGTTATATTTTATAGAAAATAAAATCTATGTATAGCCAGATACCTACGTGATGTTCATGAATATATGATTTTCAAATAAGAACATATATTTTGTAGAAAATTTACAACACTAACTGTTGGGATATATTTCTAGAGAAGGATAACGTAACTATAAACAAGAGAAATGGAGAACCGTTTATTCTTGAGTCAGTCATGATCCAAAATTTCAAATTTGGATGCTAGGCTTGCAAATATTCAACCGTCTACTAAAGCTTGAACCATGCAAGATGAAAAAAAATGAGTGATTTATTTTTTTGGGTGCTAATCGACCTTCATATTTGATTGGATCTTCCAGTGTAAAATTACAACTTGCCTTGCATATATATATATATA
>MU227275.1:524965-541469 GCA_018584345.1 Thuja plicata
TGAGGGCCTTCATTTTATATTTTTACACATTCATGACTAGAGAGCTATGGATCGATATTTGAGGCCTCATTCTTGAGCAACCTTGAATGGAATGATTCATAGAAGTGTGGCAACATTTATGCACACAATCTTCACAAGGAGGGGATAAATCAATGTCTTTATCCAAGGATTCATCCAAAAAAATAGAATCATCCACAATGGCTTCATGAGGAAGAGAGTAGTCAACATCCAAATCCAAAGGTTCATCCCAAATAGGAGGATTAGCATCCATATCAATAAAGCACATTGTAAAAGGTTTGGAAAATAGTTGAAACAACTTGTGGAACAACAGAAAATTTGTCTGCGGATCCTGATAGTTCACTAAAAAGGGTATCCAGATCTGAGTTCAAATCCACAGTCCTAAACTTGTACCTGCAAGAAAAATAGGTTTGCTTGTTGGGGGGAGGGACTTGCCTTGGTCAAACCCTGGTTTTGGAATTAACCTTATAATTGAATTTAAATTGCATAAGTAAACAAATTAAATGAAACAATTCACCTTGCTCATTTTAAGGGTCCTTGTGGTGGATTCAAATCCGTGGATCCATAAGTATGTATGCACCGAATAGATCTAGAATGTAGAATGTAGGATGTCTTCAATCAATTTATTGTAGATCTTCAACACCAATCTTGAATGGTTTCCTTAATTGGAAGAGGTTTGGAGGAATGTGGATGGAGAAATCTTCAACAAGAGGGCTCCATGGAGCTTGAATCCTTTAATGGCCACCAATGGATCTCCTTGATGAAAATGATTTCTTGAGAAGTGCTTGAGAATGGATGAATGATTCAATGGATACTTGGATTTCTTCAAATCTTCCTTCTTCACCTTTGGAATTCACTCTTCAAGTCTTTTAAAGTTCTTACAATTATGCTTGATGATCATACTTCATGGTTAGAGAAAATGAGAGGAGAAAACTTCATTTTATATGAAATTAGGGCACAATCTTCTAAGGAGGCCGACATAGGAGAATTAAATTCCCATTAAAGCCTTTACCCCTAAGAAAGGACCTATATTAAATATTATTTAAGAATCATCATTTCGAAACCCAAAACAGCTGACCTGAAAGCGGGAATTAAACTTTTTCAAAGAGCGACATCCGAAAACTGTGAGAGCCTGAAATCTGGACCCTGGGTCAAGGTCGAGGTCAACCTTAACCTCAGGGGTGAGGTCGACCTTGACCTAGGTCAAGGGTGAGGTTGACCTTGACCTAGGTCAAGGGTGAGGTCGACCTTGACCTAGAAAGGTTGATTTTGACCCTGAGGTCAAAAATCTCAGTTTTTAGTTTTGGATGTCAAAAACAGGCTGGAAAAGTCAGAAATGGGGCAGAATAGGGGAAAAAGGCCATATCCAAGTCAAAGACCCATTCAAGTTGGTTGACATGACCCCAAACCACTTACTCGAAAGGCTAAACCAGTCTACAATGAAAGTGCTTCCATTTTCTGACTATACAGTTACATGTTCACATTGTCACAACTATCGACACACAACAATCAATAGTAGATTAAGGACAAATAGAGTAAATGTGGGAGCTTGGAGATCAACAAGTATGGCATGTTTTCATTTTCACAAGATAGAAAACATTGCAAGGTTTTGTAGAGAAAGGAAAAACAAGGTGAATCAACCAGTTAATCATTTAGATAAGAAAAAGGGAAATCATATTGTGAATTTTGAAGAGACCAGGAATCAGATGAGGAAGATTTAGACAAAGAAGAGTGAAGACAAACCATTTGAAGGTACCACATCTTCACTAGGTGTGGATAATTCTTCATCTAACTAAGTCAAAATTGATTTAGGGGGAGCCAACATTGTTGAATCTATTGAAGACCCCCTAGATGCATGTGCGGTAAGTTCTATTCACATATTTAGATGCATATGATTATTTTGATTTATGGAATGAAGTTTTGTTTAACCACATGAAGATTTGGTTGACTGCTAACAAGATCTTTGAAGGTATACATTGTTTGTTATCAATCGTTGATACATTTAATTCTTAAGGAGTGGTGGAAGATAAAAGGTAATCTTAGGTCTTTTTTTAACCTACACATTAAAGAGCTATAGCCAGGAGCAACATAAGTGAAGTTTGAGCAGATTGAGAACAATTAAGATGACCGTAGAAGAATTTGAAGAAGGATTTGGTGAAGAAACTTGCAAGGTTTTATGCAACTTGATAAGCAATGACTTAAAAGCTATTTATCGAGATCTTTGAGCTTGAATTTGTTGCTTGTAAAATAAATACACCAATTATTATGGATATTACTAAGAGGTCAAGGCTAGAATTCAAGAAACATCCTTTCAAATCAGTCAAAGATGATCCAAATGGTGCCCTGTCTAGTGTGTCCTATTGTGTGATGCGCATAGAAGATATTAGGTCATATATCCATTGCAAGATTGAAGATCTAGGTGAGTCTCATATTTATTCACTGTATAAAAATTTGTGTAGTGATCTGGTGCTAAAGGATGAACATAGAGTGATCTCTGAGAGGGGTTTTAAACACATGATACACCTTCCCTCTGACTTTGAGGAAGAACATGTCAGATATGTATTGATAAGGGTTCATGATAATTTCATGTGGCTTGATCGACACTACAAGTTAACCAAGGAGGCCATTCATGTTGTAATAGGTTTATGTGCAATTGGTGAAGTACTGGTACTTAGGTCAATGTCACAGGATGTAGTCACAAAGATAACCAAATCTAAATGGGATAAGTAAGAAATGACAATAAATGATATCCTAAACCTAAATGTCAGATTTGCATCCATGGTGATTGGATACAAAGTGTTTTACTCAAGAAGAATCAACAGTGTGCCTACTATTATGATTCACAGTGCATATACAATGGTAAAGGAAGATTCAGAGTATGACTTGTCTATTTCGATGAGAGATCAATTATTTCTTAACATGGAGAAGATAAAGAAAGACAAAAGGAAAGCATTTAAGTTCAGTCAACTTCTTATGGGTCTATTCTTTTACTTTCAGAACTTCTTTCCTAGTGTTGGTCATATTAATTCAATAGAAGGTACACCAGTTGTGGTCTAGATGGAGAACTATGTTTATATTACTGGGTAATAACTTCAATAGAAAATTTTGGGATAATTTAAGGAATTTCATAATAAAATGCGTTAGAGGAATAGAATCCCATCATAGTTTCTGAAGGATTATGAAGATGACATTTGTTTCATGGTGGATACTGATACTTGTCAAATGGAGGTAGCAGTACCTAGAACCTCATGGGCCATGCCTACGGGTTATGAGGTAGAATTTGAAATGATAATTCTACATGCAGGTGATCTGCTATGAAAACTAGTATATCCAAATAAACCTATGTTTGGAACCTATAAAGATAAGAGCATGGAAGTTCATAGAAAACTGAACTAACTAGTGATAGAGAAGAAGATCATCCATCTAAGTTCTAGTAAGAAGATCATTAAATTCAAAACAACCTGAGCCCACAAAATAAAAGGAGGCTATTGTATCAAAGAAGGTTATTGGTAAGAAGAAGAAACAAAATTCTCAAAGGAACAAGGAAGTTGAAAGGAGTGAGGAAGAAGGTCTTGAACCTAATTAAGAACAGAAGAAGATGAAGGCAAGTGACAAAAATTCAAAGGTGGTTGTTACTCCTATGACTAAATTTGTCAAGCTTGATTTTGGAGAATTCATTTATGTTGACACTATTGTTGAAAGATTCAAGAGGTGGGGTGTACTTGTTCGTGTAAGAAAATATTATGACAAGGTCAATGAAGAAGAACAGACAAAGATTGAGGATTTAGTTGTGTTTAGTATGCACAAATTAAGTAAAGATCTTATTGAATTACAAGGACAAATACCTACATCTATGTACAAAAATATTGAAGCTAGGTGGTGTACAATATTAAAGCAAGACATGGAAATAATTGAATATTTCTTAGTCCAATTACAACCAGAAATGTCTACAGAGGAAATCAAAGAGACACTTAAGAAAGCTAGACCTACATTCAAGACTAAGTCAAGAATTATAAGATTACTGATTGGTGATTTTCAATCAGTGCAAGTTGAAACTGAGAGTATCTTGAAGAAATTCTTGGGTGTTGTTGAAGAGAAGGAAGATGAGCACAAAGAAGAAAAGGAAAAGAAAAAATATAGTTTGAACCTGAGATTACACAGACTGATGAAGGATGGACTGTTGATGGTGTGAATATCACACTTAACAACATATATTTGGATGATCCCAAGGATACCATGGACATCACAGATGATGTTCCTGTTATGGATATTCCTGAAGAACAAAGGGAACTACAGAGAAACATGAGGAAGCACCCAAGGAAAGAGAAGAACAAAAATAAAAGGAGATAGAGAATAAAGGAACTAGCTAGGATATGACCAAAGATACATCAGTTGAAATACATGTAGATAATCAATTGCAATAGATACTGATGATGGAGGCAACATGTAGAAATGCAGAAGCTGAAAATGAACATAAGGAGAAGACCACAAATAAAGAGATAAAATTATACAGTCAAGGATGGAGAAACCTCAAGGAGATTAGTCCAATCCTTGTAGCTAATACAACATAATAGAAACAATAAACCAAGATGAATATAAATGTGATATCAACCTTCTATTATTATCAAAAAATTATTTTAAGTTTCACATGCCAATCATAGAGGCCTGATTATGATAAAAAAATAAACCCCTTAAAAACCCTAGCCAAATAAAGCCAAATAATCTTATCAAAATCACCTTCTCCTTAGGAACACATCCATAACCTTATAAAGCAATCACAACATATGGTTGGCCCAAAAAAGATCACATTTTCCAATAATTGAGAAAATGTGTTACAATAAATAGGCCAGGACCCAAATCATTAGGTTCAACCTCCAATGAAATAAATAAGAGATGTGATCATACAATAAATGTGGCCTCAAACATAATAATGAGTTGGCATAATCACAAATAGAGATTCCCATTGAAATATCATAAACTGATCGAAAAACACAACGACTGACGGGGAAAATGAAGAATAGGACAGTCAAGCAAAGAATCAACAAAATATCACACATGATAATTCAAAATGATGTGCGATCATAGGATAAGGTCCAACATGAATCCATGAACACACAGTAGCAACCGCAACACAAAATAACAACCACATATCAACTACTAACAGAAACACCGGATTGGTCAAATAGGAAAACAAATATTTTTGGTTGATACAAGATTGCTAAGATTCTAAGATGCTCTTGCATCAGACACCTAAGGTACTTTGAAAAGTGAGCCTCTCACTTTTCTGGAGCCAAAAGAAAACCAAAGTAGTCAACCTCAGCCTTAGAAATCCATGAAGAGTCCTCCATTGGTTTGTCCTTCCATTTGACAAGATGTTCCATATACTGCTTACCTCTTGTACTTTGACTTACTCTGTTGTCCAAAATTTGCTCTATGTGATCCATCTTCTTCTTAGGATACTACTCCCAAACATTTGACCCTTCACTACTACTACAATACAATTCATGATACTCATACAAATCTACAATATTAAATATTGGTGATGTATCCTTGTCCTCTGGTAATTCAACTTCATATGAATTTCTTGAATCAACTCCTCAAGATCTTGCAAGGACCAAACTTCTTCATCCACAAATTGTTATAAGTAACAATAGGAAATCTACCCTTCTACAAGTACAACATAAGTTCATCTCCTACTTGAAATTCCTTATGTTTTATCTTCATGTCTTCTCTCCTCTTATAAACTTGGTTCATTTCCTCCAAATTATGTCTCACTCCTTCATGCAATGATCTCATAACCTTAGAAAATTCCTCTCCTTCAGCACTCTTCTTAACATCATGATTAGTATCCCTTAATTTTGATACTCCCTTAGGATTAAAACCAATAACCATTTCAAATGGTGTTTTCCTTGTGCTCCTATTTACTGAATTATTATAAGAAAACTATGCTTGTGATAAAACTAAATCCCAATTTCCAGGCTTATCTCCAAATAAACACCTCAACAAGTTCCCTAAACTCCTTTTCACAACCTCTGTCTATCCATCACTTTGTGGATGAAAATTATGACTGAACTTCACATTAGCTTTCATCTTCTTCTAAAGTGTCCTCCAAAAATAACAAACAAACCTATTATCCCTATCTGAAATAATGCTTTTAGGTAATCCACATAATATCACAATCTCCTTGAAGAATAAATCAGCTATATGTACTGCATTTGTAGTTTTCTTACAAGGAATGAAATGTGTCATCTTAGAAAATCTGTCTACAAGCACAAAGATTGAATCATAGCCTCTCTTTGTGTTCTAGGAAAACCAAGTACAAAATCCATACTAATCTCTTCCCAAGGTCTAACCAGTACTGTCAACAATGTATAAAACCCCACATTCTGACTACTACCTTTTGTAACTTGACATACCTTACAACTCTGTACAAAATTTCTCACATCCTTCTAAACTTGTGGCCAAAAGTAATTCTCACTTACCAAGCTCTTGTCTTATCAATGACAAAATGTACTGTTAAACCTCCCCTATGTTTCTCCTTAACCATACTATCTCTCATGGAACTCCTAGGTATACATAATTGACTACCTCTGAATAAAATTCCATCATAAATGAAATAATTGAGCCACTTACTTCTGACAGGAACAATAGGTTCCTTACAAACCTTCCAAGGCTCACTAAAATTTGGATCTTCCTCATACAAGACCTTTAATTCATCAAATTCCAATACTACAATATTTATCTCAGTCAACAAAGTCCTTCTCCTACTCACAGCATAAGCAACTTTATTTGACACATTGCTATTATGTTTCAACACAAATGTATAGGTTTTCATAAACTTAACCCATCTTACATTTCTCTGATTCAACTTACCTTGGTTGCTCAGATACTTTAATGCTTGATGATCTATATATAATACAAACTCCCCAGGTAACAAATAATGTCTCCATTTCTTCAAAGCTTGGATAATAGCATAAAATTCTTGATCATACATTGGATACCTTCTCTTAGCATCATTCAAATTCTCACTGAAATAAGCAATAGGTATTCCTTCTTGAGTCAAGGCAGCCCCAATTGCATTTCCACTAGCATCGCAGTCTACTTGAAATACCTTATTAAAAATAGGTAAAGCTAACACTGGTTGTTTTGTCCCCTTCTACTTCAATAATACAAAACTCCTTTGTGCTCCATGTGTCCATTTTAACTCCTTATCTCCTCTCATGGTTTCATTCATCACTCCACAGATTGAACTAAAGTTCCAGAAGAACTTTCGATAGAAACTAGCCAACCCATGATATGATCTTACCTCTCCAACATTCCCTGGTGTAGGCCACTTAACAATGTGTTTCACTTTCTTAGAATCCATCTTCAATCCTTCATCGGATATTACAAATCCAAATTATACTAACTCCTCCTTCATGAAAATACACTTCTTGATGTTTATTAGCAACTTCTCTTCCCTTAATCTTGGCTCTTACTGAAAATCAAGATATCATCCAAATACACAATGACAAACTTACCCAGGAATCTCTTCAGGACTTCATTCATTATCCTCATGAAAGTACTAGGTACATTAGACAATCCAAAAGGCATTATTACCAACCACTCATGCAGTCCTTCATTTGTCTTAAATGCATTCTTCCACTCATCACCTTCTTTAATTCTAAGATGATGATGTCCACTCTTCAAGTCTATCTTGGTGAAATACTTAGCTCCACTCAAACAATCCATCAAATCATCCATCCTTGGAAAAGGAAACTGATACTTAATTATAATTTGGTTGATAGCTCTTGAATTAGTACACATCCTCCATTGTTCATCTTTCTTAGGTGCAACTAACACTAAAAGAACTGCACATGGACTCAGACTTTCTCTAATCAACCCTCTCTGCAATAAATCTTGCACTTGCATTTCGAGTTCTTCATTCTCTACTCGTGTCATCCTATATGAAGCTTTATTATGCATACTAGCCTCTGGTGTCAAATCAATGCAATGACCAATACTTCTAACTGGTGCTAATCCATCAGGTACATTATCAAATATGATGCTAGCTTAGTCATTCAACAACCCAGTGATTTATTTAGGATGTTCTTATACCAAATACATTCTTCTTAGACTCCTTGTGTACTAAAGAAAAATATACATTATGATGCTTCATTCCATCCAAAAACTTCCAACCACCCACTAGACAAATTATTGCACTGGTACATACTTCACTCTTAAGAGGTTCCTCTAAAGGTAAAAAAATTGGTTTCATCCCATTAGCAACAATAGTGTAAACATTATTTCTACTATCATGCATAGCTTGTCTATTATACTGCCATGGTCTACCCAACAAGATATGAAACACACCCATAGGCATAATATCACACAAAAACTCATCATAATACTTCCCCATCTTGAATTTAACAAGGCATTGTTCACTTACCACTACCTTGTTTTCATCTTGTATCCATGCAATCTGATAGGGTTTAGGATGTTCCATCCTCTGCAACTTCAATTTCTCAACCAACTCCTTTGAAGCAATATTATCATAACTGCCACTATCTATGACAACATTACACACCTTTTTTTGTACCTTACATCTAGTTCTAAACAAATTATTCCTCTATATAGAATCCTTATCTTGTTCTCTATGGTATAGGATTATCCTAGTCATCAAGGTTGCACCTTCCTTTGTTTTATTATTGATCATTGAACCGGTGGACTCTTCATAATAAAATGTTGGTATCCTACTGCCTTTTGTCTTATTTTCATAATTACCTTGCTTGCATTCAAAGGCTCTATGTCTTTCTTCACCAAATTTAAAACAAGTGCCACTAAAATTTCTCCTTTCACCACTACCTTTTCCTTCATTCTGGTAGGAACTCCTATTATCCCTCTTATAATGATCATTATTCTTAACTTTTGACTCACTTTTGCCCTAATTTTTAGAAGATCTACCTCCACCTCTTTGGAATCTTCCTCCTCTGCCTCTTTTTCTTTGTCCATGCCTTATGTTCATATTCTCTTTAGCCTTCAAGGCCCACTTATAATCCTCTTCTACAGTCCTAATCTACAATAGACCAATTTCATCTTATATAGAAATCCTCAAATCATTAATATACCGAGAAACTTGTTCAGCCTCATCATCTATATGACTCGATCTGATGTTCAACTTGTAGAACTCTTTAGTATAACTTTTAACACTTAGGTCTCTTTGCTTCAAGTTGTGAAAATTTCTAAAAAAACTTACTTGGTAATCCTTAGTCAAAAAATTAGTTTTCAGCTTATTCACCATCCTATCCCAAGATTTGATCTTGTCTTTACCCCTTATCTGTTGATCTTTTTTGTAAATGTTCCCACCATAGGGATGCATGTCATTTTAACTTAGTGTAGGCATACTGTACCTTCTTCTCTTTATTAGTTCCTTCAAGTTCAAAATACTTGTCCATCTTTGTGATCCAATCTATCAATTTTCCAGCATCTAGGTTGCCATGATAATTAGGTGGGTTGAAATGAGGTCTCCTATTAATATTAGTCAAGGCTCTAATGAACCTCTCCTCTTCATGATTCAACTCTAGTTGTGCCCCATTTTTATCTCCTTCTACTGCTAGTTCCTGATTTTGTTCAGCTCCTTATTCCTCACTTTCATCTTTTATATGTTGTCCTCTCCTCTGAGAAATATCTACTACTTCCAATATAGCATAAATTTGTCTCAACAATTCTAATACTATTGGATCTGCATTCCTAGTTCCACCTCTAGTGTTTCTCTTGGCCATTTACACAATCCTTAGTAGTTTTCGATCGGAACCTTTCAACCGTCACCCCACAAGAAAACCCTAGGTTGTAAAACCTTGCTCTGATACTACTTGATGCAGTCAAGGATGGAGAAACCTCAAGGAGATCAGTCAATCCTTTTAGCTAATACAACACAATAGAAACAAAAAACCAAGATGGATATAAATCTGAGATCATCCTTATATTATTATAAAAAAATCATTTACAACATCTGATGACATGTAACTGATTGAATGTTTGAAGATGTTAAGTTGATCACTAGAATGCAGAAGGATAATGCAAGACATTAAATCAGTTAATGGATTGTATTTTCATTGATTTTTACTTGATATAATCTAATTGGTTATAATCAAAGTGTCAAAGACTTTAGATAATCAAAGAGAAAAAGATTATGCTTTCAGTAATGCATAAAAGACAAGCATTCACAATATGACTTTAAACACCGATGGTCAGTGGAAACCAATGGATAGAGATCACCGAAAGTCAAGTCATAGTGATGCCCGAGCAAGAACACCAACGAGCAGAATCACCAGCATAAACCGATGGCCAGAAACATAGTGTAAACCAATAGAGAAGCCCGAAAAGAACTGGAGTATTGACCGAAGCTATCAAAGAGTTAAAACACCGAAATTAACTTGAGTTCAGAAATGAAAAAATATCTAGCTTGCAGAGCTAAATATAGATTTAACAGGTAGTTATCTTTGTTTTCATTGACAAGATAAAGTCAGAGATAAGTAATGGATTTAAAGCTATTTTGTCCAGTTGGCAAGAAGATCTCAGCGAGATAAAATAGGATTTTTGCTTTAAATCTAATTGGTGAGAATTGTGGATCAGGACAAGATCAAGAAAATTAAGAACCTAACAATGGTGATATCATGTCTATAAAGAGACAACTCAATTCATTGTGAATTGGTGTGGTGGGTGAATGAATGAAAGGAGGATGTTGAAGAGAAACTTCATACAGTCATGATCAACAAGTTGAGAAAGAGCTAAAGTTTTCTACGGAGACCAAGCAATAGAACACAACATCACCGAGTAGAATCAAAGTGGAGCAAAGGTATAAACTGAGAAATATTGATCAGAATAGTTTTGTGAGATTACAACATATCTAAAAATCTACAAGTATAAGTTGTATATGTGAACATATCATACTGTTTCAGTTTAACCATTAATTTTGAAAGTCTCTTAACTGAGTAGGATTTAAAGATCCTTTCTATATTGAGATACATCCCAAGGAGTATCAAAAAGTTTGATCATGAAGATAGCATGAGATGCTAGATACCTATTGATAGGCCAAGTGAGTGTTTGATCAAGGAAGGTAGCATAGAGATGCCCGATATCAAGTGATAGACTAAACTTTTAAATCCTCTAATAAGGTCACACATAACTGTGTGTTTGTAACCTTTAATAGGTTTGGCTCTTCACCAAGCTCACTTCAAAAGAGTGAAAATTTTGGGTTACCTTTCCCAAGTGGTTTTTCCCTTAACAGGGTTTCCATGTTAAAAATTCATGTGTCAATGTGTTTACGAGTCATTACTTTAGTGTTTTTCATTACACTTAACTTAATTGGATTGATCAGTATACTCTAGATAATTTACTGTCTTTCGGTAAATTAACAGACTGTTATTCAGTAAAAATACAGTAGAAGGTTTTACAAAGCATTCCGAGTAGTAGTAGTTTGATAAAATTATTTGGAGGCACTCATCTTATAGGACTGAAGATAAATAGAGGATTAATATTGTGGTACTAAGTTTTTGGGTTGATTATTGGAATATTTTTGAGGCCATTGATTCACCCCCTCCCCCCCCCAGTTATTACTAACAATTGGTATCAAAGCTTGTGTGCTTATAAAGGTAGTTTAACAGCTCAAGAAAAAGATCACAAGATGAACAGACGAGATGTGCCCAAGTTGAATAAAGACAACTTTGCATCATGGCAGAGTAGAATAAGACTCCACCTATCAGGTATTGGAAATGATATTGCTCAATACTTAGATATTGAATATGTGTTGCCTGCAGGACCTCACACTCTTGAGCAATTAAGAGTAAAGCATGAGCATAACTGCATGATGATAGAACTTGCATCATCACTCTTCGATGTTGAGTTTGAAGATGTCAAAACCTGTACCTCTACAAAGAAAATGTGGGATAAGTTGAAGCTGGTACATGGAGGAGATTCCAATGTACTAAGAGCAAAGGCAGAAAACCTAAGAGGGAGGTTTGATGACCTAAGGATGAAAGAAGGAGAACACATTACTCAGTATAGTTGCATAATCAAAGAGGTAGTAAATGCTATCCAAGGAGTTGGAGGTGTACTTGAAGAGGAGACAGTGGTAAGAAAAATCTTAAGAAGCTTATTGCTTGTTTATGCTATTAGAGTTTCTGCTATTCAAGAAATGAGAGCATTTACAAACAATACAGTTACTTTAGATAGTCTAATTGGTAGACTAATTTCATTTGAGATGAATAACTTTGACAATAGTGTCTTACCATTTATAGAATCTACATTCAAATATTCTCTAAAGATAAGTAACTCAAGTCATAGACATGTTGTTAGAAATGATAGTGATAGTGATAATGAGGATCAAGGACTTGATGAGATTGAAGCACTTATGGAAAGAAGATTGCAGAGAGGCAAAGGTAGATACAAAGGTAAATTACCACTTGTATGTTTCAATTGTAACTGAAGAAAAGATGATAGAGGAAATGACAGATCATATGAGAAGAAGTTTGATAAAGGTGATAATAGAGATTACCAAAGAAACTAACAATCTGACAAAGAGATACCCAAGAATACAAGGACAAATGGAAGAAATCTTGTTACCTAGCTGAGAACATAGCTGATGACACCGAAACTGAATCAGAAGAAGACATCGAGATGGTATTTGTAGCCATGAAGGATGATTCAAATGAAGATGAAGAAAGGTATGTAGAAACTGCACTCATATCTAAAGTTAGCAAGAATGATGTCTGGATCATAGATAGTGGTTACACTCACCATATGATTGGTGATAAACAAAATTTTGAGACTTTTGAATACTATAACGGTGATTCAGTGAGAATGGGAAATGATACACCTTGTCTAGTTGAAGGTAAAGGAACCATAATGTTGAATAAACTGATAAAATATGAAAATGTCTACTGGGTAAAAGGACTAAATTATAATTTGTTAAGTGTTTCACAGCTGAAAAATTCAGGTCACAGAGTAGCATTTAAAAATAAGAAGGCAAAGATCTATAATGAATCAGGAAGATTGATTGGTATCGATGAGCAGACAAAAGGTAACATTTTCTATCTTGATGACACTAACACCACTTGTTTAATGGCTATAAATGAAGACATATGGTTGTGGAACAAAATATTGTGTCATGTGAACTTTGAAAACATGATAAAGATAAGCAACAAAAGGAATGTCAGAGGCTTACTGAGCATGACTAAGCCCGAGCATATCATCTGCAAGAATTGTCAAAAAGGTAAAAGTATAGTTTCAAGAGTAAAACCCATGCATCTACTGAAATTCTAGAATTAGTCCATACAGATCTATGTGGACCCATGAGGACAAAGAGATACTATGGAGATAGGTATTTTATTCTCTTTGTTGATGATTTTTCTAGAATGATGACAGTCATGTTTTTAAAGGATAAATCAGAAGCATTTAAGATGTTTAAATGGTATAAAGTAATGGTACAAAAACAAAGTGAAAATAAATTGAAATTCTTAAGGTCAGATAGAGGATGGGAATTTACTTCAGAAGTATTCACTGACTATTGCAATGAGCATGGAATTAAAAGACAGGTTTTTGCACCGAGAACACCACAACAAAATGGAATTGTTGAAAGGAGAAACATATCGATTATTGACTGTGCAAGAACATTGATGATTGAGAAAAGCATCACTCAAACTTTCTGGATGGAAGATTTTAGTACTATTGTCTACACATTAAACAGAGTACAATTGAAGGACACAAAGAAGACACCCTATGAGCTTTGGTACAGTCATACACCCAATGTAAGTTACTTCAGAATCTTTGGGGTCAATGTTATATATTGAAGGATGATAGAAATGGAAATCTTAACTTCAAAAGTGAAGAAGGTATCTTCGTAGGGTATTCAACCAAAAGCAAGGCTTATAAATGTCTTAACAAGTCATCTAACAAAATCATTGAAAGTGCAAATGTGAAAATATATGAATTTGCAAAAAAGAATAATAAGGAAAGCAAAAAGGAACCATAGGACTACAATAGTTTTGTTTATATAGAACCCGACACTCTACCTGAGCAATAGTGTGTCACTCCTGAGCATCAAAACATTGCACCTGAGCATCAGGCTGAAATTACTAACAATCAGGATAATCCTCAAGATGATGTTTCGATTAATGGATATGAGAATGAAGGTGAAGAAGATGATCATAATGATGAACACAGAGCTGAACCAAAAATTGACAAGTATGTTAGAATACATCATCCACAGAATCAAATCATAGGAGACAAAAAGGCTGGAACAAGAACAAGAAGTAAGTCACTTAACACCAGATGTTTACTTTGTGATTTTGAGCCTAAATCTGTTAACGATGCACTTGAGAATGAAGAATGGGTCAGTGCTATTATATAGTCAAAAAATGGAAGAACTTCCATTGTAGACATGTTTATCCTTCCAATTAATTGGTTTGGGGTCATGGAAAGCGCCTTGAATGGGTTCCTGATCTTTGCATGGCTTCCCCCCTGTTCTGTCCCTCTTTCCACTCTTGTTTAGCCTGATTTCTGCATTCAAGACTGTAGACTGGTGATTCTGGGCTTCAGGGTCAGGGTCAACCTTTTAGGTCTATGTCGACCTCAACCCTAACCTAGGTCAAGGTCGACCTCGACCTTGACCCAGGGTTTAGATCCTGGGGTCTCACAGTTTTTGGAGGTTGGCCTTTGCAAAAAGTTTTTCCCGCTTCCGGGTCGACTGTTTCAGGTTCTGAAGCATTGATTCATAAATTATATTTAATATAGGTCCTCTCCTAGGGGTAAAGGCTTTAATGGGAATTTAATCCTCCTATGTAGGCCTCCGTAGAAGATTGTTCCCTAATTTCATATAAAAGGGAAGCTTTCTCTCTCGTTTTCTCTAAGCATCAAGAAGTGATACTAAGTTCTCTATTGAAGCCTATGCATCCTTGAGCAATTGAGAAACATCATCAAGCAAGAAATCAAGCAAGATTTCAAGCAAGCATTCATTCATTCAAGTATCCATTTCATGAAGGAGATCCATTGGAGGCCATTGAAGGAGTGAAGCTACATGGTGCCCTTTTGGTGATCTCTTCATCCACCTTCTTCCAAGCCTATTCCAAATTCAAGAACCCATTCAAGACTTGGTGTTGGAGATCTATAAGCAAGAGATTGAAGACATCCTACCTTTCTACATTCCACATTTTGAGGTGTACTTGTGGATTCAAGGATTCAAATCCGCCACAAGGATATTTTCAAGCAAGGTGAATTTATGCATTTACTTTGTCCATTTCTGCAATTTCAATTACATATATTTGAGGTTAATTCCAAAACCAGGGTTTGACCAAGGCAAACCCCTCCCCCAAAATAAACAATCTCCTTTTTCTTGTAGGTATAGGTGCAGAACAGTTGATTTGAGACCAGATCTGGATACCCTTTTCATCTTTCTTTCGGACGGCGCGAACAGAATTTTTGTCAGACCTGTGTAGGTCAGGGTCGACATTATTGGGTTAGGGTTGACATTTGTGGGTTAAGGTCGACCTTTTTCATAAGACAACATCAGAATGAAAAAATATTTCTGGGTTTTGTTTGTCTCTATGTTCCGGTTTGGGACCAACTATCAGTTTTTCTAGAAACAGTCTACAGACCTCATAAAATAGCATTCTTTGATTAGCAATATTTCAAGGTTAGTGCATTTCTCCTACCTCTTCAATTACTGTCATACATCATTTCTATACATATAATTAATAGAATTTAAGGTATCTCTCTTGTTATTCTCTCTTCCAAATAGTTGATTCATTTGTGCATTAGCCCTTCCTTGGGGTTGATCAACTTGGATCTCCCATTTATGCATTTGAGGGTAAAAAGGGAACATCTTATCTTCTCCTTAATCACAATTACAATACTTAATCAATACAATTCAATTAAGGTTAAGGGATTCAATACATTCTAAGCAACTTAAATGACAATTTACACATCAATGCATTACATTTCAAGATAATCAATCAATCATTCTTAGTACATTATACATTCTTAATAAACACATCTCTATTTCAATCCCCATTACATTTTTACACATTATCAATTACAATCCATTACACATCATACAATTTTATATTGTACATTTTGGTGAACCCACGATAGACAACTCTTTCTTTTTGGTGTTAGATTTATATTGTTTATGCTAGATCTTTCATTTTCTTTCAAATTACATTTAAATTTAATTAATCAAAGTTTTGTGTTAGTTCATTGGCATTGTATTGGTGTATGAGTTTTACCACATCTAGTCCTACTTATAGTATCCTGGTTAGAAGAATCCATAGACTTATGGGTTCCTTTGATCCTGAGTCTTCCTCTCCTTTCTTAGGATCCTGGATGATCATTTAATAACTCATGATTCTAATCCTTCCATGGAGCATAACTCTTCTCACTCATCTCATGATGAAGATGATGCTTTAAGAGTTCCTCCTGAACAAGTGCAAAACCTTTCAACCAAACTTGA
>MU227275.1:552099-562281 GCA_018584345.1 Thuja plicata
TGCTTTAAATTTGTATGTCTTGTGAGATGTTTCCTATATGATTAGATGTATAGATCAGAAATGTATGCCATGGATGAATATGCAAATGTTTATGCACATGTTTTATTGATGTATAAATAAATGTAATGCAATGATAGATGTTAGATGGATAAATGTTATGTATGATTTTATTTATGCTTATAACGAATGCACATGTTTATGGATATGTAAATGCAAGAATGTATGGAAATGCACTTTTTTAATGAATGCAATGGTACTAATCATCTCATGCAGGATATTGCAATATACGACAGGTACTAACCAAAAGAATATGAATAAAGATCAAGAGCGAGTACCGGACACTTGTGCAGTCAAGAGGAATCTAGGACAAAAGATGAGGACCTTCGAAGAATGAGAAGACAATGAAGAGAGCACTAAAACCATCGCTATGCAAGCTTAAAATGTGAATGCAAGCCTAAGCTAAATGCAACCCTAGGACTTGGTTGTTGGACTCATTGCATAATTATCATCATCGAGTATTTTAGGAACATCAAAGACAATACAATCCTTATTGGTGCCACTGCAACCATAAGAATATATATATGACTTTCATTGGATAAAATGTAGGAAATGAACATAAGCACCAGGGCACAAAAGCCAAGATGACCTGAACATTGTTTCTAGTTTGATATAGTAAGAGTACACAAGTAAATAGATAGAGCAATAACAGTCAAGGAGATAGTTCCAACCTCCCCTTGGCGTACAAATAAACAAGATCAAGGGATGTGAGGCTTTTCCACCTTAATGCAGAAGCTCTTATCACATACACCATGTTTATTTGACGCTGTCAGATCATCAAAACCACACCCACAAGCAGTAGACAAAGAAAATATCAATGAAATTTATGAGAACAGACAGCATACAATGAAAGATTCAATCATATCTCAGCATGTTTCAAAGTTTACGAATGTGCCTATGTTTGGGGTGTTGAAAAACATTGTTGTGCTTGTGAGTACGATGTGTTTGATTGCTATCGAGAGATGTTTACGTTGTGATGTATCTAATGTGTGTTAAAAAACACATATGTGTCCAAAGAGAGTGTTGAAAAACACTGTTTGATTGGGGTGTTGAGAAACATCGGTTTGCATCAGTAGAGAGTTGTCCTTTAGAATTGACAAGATTACTGACTCGAGTGTAAAATGAAGATGTGATCAAAGTGGGGAGCCATGCCCCCAAGTAACAAATGGATTGATGTCAAATATGCAGATAACGAGTTGATGTGAGAAATATCAATAGTACAGTGACAGTAGGCAGACACAGTGAGAATCATTGGTGACTGACATGAGAGAGATTCTTAAGTATAAAGATCAGCGTGAGATCTAGGCATCAGCAGGCAGACTCAGTGAGAACCACTGGTGACTGATGCGAAGAGGAGAGAGACTCCAAAAGATAGGAAAATGCCCCCTAGACCAGGAAGATGCCCCCGAGTGTGACCAGTTTCAATCCATGTGAAGTCGAGAAAAATCTCAAAAATGACTAAGAGCGAATGCATGAGCAAGTAAACTAAAGCTTGAAAGCAAACTAAAGCAGGAAAGCAGGAGAGCAAATTGCAAGACAACCAAAGGATGCCGCGATAGATAGAGCATGGTGAAACAAGAGGCACCTGTTTACCAGGTTTTCACCATCTTGGCAGAAATTCTATTTTTGCTACTATGACGCATGTTTACCAAGTTTTCATCAATGGCACATTTTTCTCTTTTTCTCTTTTTTTTGTATTTTCATTTTTTTTAAATTTTCTTTTGTATTTTTTCTTTTTTCAATTTTTTTGTATTTTGTCATTTTTCAATTTTATTTTTTTTGGTATTATCAAGGCGCCTGTTTACCAGGTTTTCACTAGGATAATAGATACATCAAAGCGCCTGTTTGCCAAGTTTTCACTAAGATGATCATTTTTTCAGGACATTTTGCAACTTTTAGGATTTTCTTAGAATAAAGTATGTACATGAGCATTCAGAAGACGTCTCAACTATAGAAATTCTTCATGAAGAGCGTTTATAGGCTCTTTGAGCTGTTCCCCCTCTGTGGTAGAGAGTTGGTAAGTGCCAGACCCAAATACTGCAGTGATAATATACGGACCAAGCTAGTTTGGTTTAAATTTTCCTTTATGGACCCGCTGCTGTTGATTCTTGGGGTTCTCTCTCAGGACAAGATCACCCATTTGGAATTCCCTTGGTCTGACCTTCTTGTTGTAGCTTTTAGATATTCTCTTCTGATATGCTCGACGTTTATCCAGTAGTTCAAGCTCTTATAGCCGAGATATTCTGATATCATCATCAGTAATGAGGCCCTTCAGAGAGACTCGCAAGGTAGGAATCTCAACCTCAATAGGAAGCACCGCATCTGCACCATAAACTAGAGAAAAGGGCGTGGCCCTTATTGGTGTCTGTATACTGGTGTGGTAAGCCCATAAAGCCAGATTAATCTGGAGATGCCAGCCTCATCTAGATTTGTGTACTGTGTGGTGTAAGATCTTGAGAATAGTCTTATTTGAAGCGCCCGCCTGTCCATTATCCTGGGGGTAATAGATAGAAGACCAGTGCTGAATAATTCTAAACTTAGTGCATAAATCTGTTAGATCCTTGTTCTTGAATTGCCTCCCATTGTCAGTGATTATTGATGAGGGTACACCATATCCGCAGATGATGTAGTTCAGTATAAACATGGCCACAGACTTGCCATCAACTACAATGAGAGGCACTTCCTTGACCCACTTGGTAAAATAGTCTGTAGCAGTAATGATGTATTTATGTCCCCTTGAAGAAGATGGATGCATCTGACCCACTAAGTCAAAGGCCTACTACTGAAATGGCCAAAAGATGATGAAAGGAATGAGCTCCTTGGCAGGAGCGTGGATCAGATTTCCATGAAGCTAGCACTATTTGCAAGATTTAGCAAATTGTATAGCTTTTTTCTCCATATTCGACCAATAGTAACCAACTCTAATAAGTTTGCGAGCCAGTGTTAAACCATTTGAGTGAGACCCACAGACACCTTCATGCACCTCTACTAATGCACGTTTGGACTCATTAGGTTCTAAACACCTAAGGAGGGTACCGTCTAGACCTCGCCTATATAAGTCGTTAGTTATGATGACAAACCGTGAAGCACTGCAGATTAAGTGACATTTCTCATTTTGAGTGTAAGTGTTAGGAATAATCTGGTCATGAAGGTATGAGTAAATATGGTGGTAGCGAGATGAGTCATGTCCAATGACTGAACAGATCATCCAGAATTCAGGGGAATTATAGGCAGGGTAGCATAACGTCTCCACTAGGAATTCATGTCTAAAGTCATTTTTTGGCATTTGTAACATGGAAGCCATAGTAGCCATGGCATCGACTGCTTTATTATCTACCCTTGGAATTTGTTGGAAAGTAATGTGTGCAAATTATTTCTTGAGGTCATCAACCATCTTTTTATAAGGCACCAGTTTTTCATCTTTTGTTTGGTAGATATCATTCACCTGATTGATAACCAACTGTGAATCTCCAAAGACCTTTATCTCATCGACACACCATTCAAGAGTGATCTTTAATCCATTAATCAAGGCTTCATACTCACCAGTGTCAAGGAAACATAATTTTGTAAGCCTTTGGTAATGAATACCGCTGAGGTGTAATGAACAAAATTCCGGCACCTGGCCCCTGCTGGGTGAATGATCCATCAAAGAACATGGTTCATGAATGATTTGTGAGAAGCACGATGGACTCATCTGGGAACTTGATCCTTAATGGTTAATGGTCTGTAATAGGTGCCTCATCCAACTAATCTACAATTGCTTGTCCTTTGATAGCTTTTCTCTCCACATACTCAATATCGAATTCACTGAGTATCATAACCCACTTAGCTAATCTACCCGCGAGGGAAGCTTTGTTGAGTAAGTACTTTAATGGATCAATTTTTGCAATGAGCCTTGTAGTGTGAGAAAGCATGTAGTGTCGTAACTTCTGGGAAGTGAACACCACCGCTAAGAAAACTTTCTCAATGACAGAATAATTCATTTCATAGGCGACCAATGTTCTGTTGATGTAATAGATTGCTCTTTCTTTATTGTTTTGATCTTCTTGAGCCAATAGAGCACCCAGAGATGTTTCTGTAGCTGAGATGTATAAGATTAATGTATTCCCATGAATAGGAGGCATTAATATAGGTGGATTGGCCAGATATTGTTTGATTTGTTGAAAACCTTGTTCACATTCTTTATTCCATTCATAGGTCACACCATTATGTAGAGTTTTAGTAAATGGTCGTGACTTGTCAGCTAGTTGTCAGATGAAGCATCAGATAGACTAAAGCCAACCTTGAAGATCTCTAATTTGTCTGATATTGCAAGGTGGAGGCATTTCCATGATATCTTGCACCTTTTCAGGATCCACCTCGATTCCTTTTGTGGAGATGATATAACCAAGAAATTTTCTGGAGGTTACTCCAAATGCACATTTCTTAGGATTGAAACATAGTCTGAACTTTTCCATACGATCTAGTATAGGGCCTAGATCAGTAAGATGTGCTTTCCTATCCATACTTTTAGCAAGGGTGTCATCAACATAATCTTCCATTGTTTTGTGCATCATATCATGAAATATAGTAGTGACTGCTCTCTGGTACGTAGCTCCAACATTCTTAAGACCAAAAGGCATAATATTCCAGCAGAAAGTGCCCCATGCACAAGCGAAAGCAGTATTTTCTTGGTCCTCTAGAAAAATTTTGATTTGGTTGTAACCAGAGAAACCGTCCATTAGGGAGTACATATCGTACCCTGTTGTCATATCCATAATCATATCAATGTTGGGTAGTTTGAAATCATCCTTTGGACATGCCTTGTTTAAGTCCCTAAAGTCTATGCAACCTCTGATAGATTTGTCATGCTTCGACACTGGAACTATGTTGGAGATCCATTTTGCATAGTCAATTTCTCTAATGAACCCAACTTTTAGAAGTTTTTCCAACTCCGCCTTGACAAGTAGAGCCACATGTGGATGCATTTTTCTAAGTTTTTGCTTGACTGGTTTTACTCCAGGAGCTATTGACGGGCGATGCATGATAAGATTAGGATCTACACTAGGCATGTCAGAGTATGTCCATGCAAAGTTTATCTTTTTCTCCTTGAAGAAATTTGTGAATTCTTTGATTTCTTCTGCAGACAATGATTTAGCCACATGAATAATGTGTGGATGTTCTTCTGTACCCAGATTTACTGGCTGAGTCAGCTCAGTTAGCACCGATGATCATTCCTGGAAATGACTTGGAAGCACATCAAGTATCTCATCCTTAGGCGCCTCAGAGAGGTTTTCACCTTTGGATACGTTTATTCTTTTTACTTTTTTTGGCTCTAAAACTGCCACAATGTGGTTTTCACCATCATAGAGCCTATTTTTTCTTCTTTTGATTTTATGACTAAGATACTTGATATCGGCCTCAGTCATGTTGACACTTTCTTCACTAGTGGAGGACATTACAGGTTCAACAACATGAAGATAATAGGCTAGAGCATAGTCATTCTAGAATGTGAGGACTTCATTGGATGAGGAAGGGGAATTCCAGTCTATTACCTCAGGATGTTGGAGTGAGAGAGAAGTGACGGGTTCAAGTGCATTCACGGTATAATCATTGAAAGTGCTGACTAGTAAGCTGAAACCTAGAGCAATCTCATTCAAAGGTGTATTCAAATCTATTTGACTCCTAGCGACCATAGTAGAAGACACCTTTACAATTATGGAATCAGACTCATTAGACCTTTCACTAGACCCTTCACCTATGTTGAGAAGCTTTTCATAGGATCCTTCTGAAAGACTATCAAACTCATATTCATGGGAATATGTGTCTGAACTCTAGCTGGGATGTTTGCACCATGAAGTTTTGGGAGTTCTTGTGACACCAGCATGTTCTTGCACAAACTGCTCTTGAAACTGTGATGGTATGTATCTTTCGCCTTGGAAACTAGGGTCTTGTGACACCTTCCATTGTTCGTATGTCAAAGAAGTGAAAGGAATAGCGACATTGGAGTCAGTGCCAACCTTGGCTGTACTGGCATGTATTATGACATCATCTGGCTTAGCAAAGAATGCTGCCAGATCTGGAGGGATAGGATAAGGAAAGAAATCCTCATCGGAGCTATCCTTTGTCGTGTCAACTGTAGCTGTGCCTTCAAGTTTTGGTGGAGGATCCAGTTTTGGCACAAATTTGTTAATCCCTAGATGGAACAGGATCTTCTTGAAGCCTAAACTAGTTATGTATTTCATCTTTTGACCCGTAGCTTTAATAGGTTCAACTAGCCCATTACCATTCATCCCTATTGGACCACTCCCTTTGTGTCCAAAGTGTTTCATAATTTTAAGACCTTCACTATTGGGATCTAGTTCACGAGTTGGGGCAGTCTGTTCAGATATGTCCTTTCCTTTATAAAGCCAAGCTTTAATAGCCCTTTCCTCATCTTCATCTTCTAATGGTGTTGAAGCCCATACAAAGGCACCATCATAAACTATTTCAGGAGGAGTAGAAGACTTATTGTTCTTAGAAGGTCTCCCATAAGAATGAGGAGACGGAGGTAGAGCTACTAATGATAGCACAGGTTCTATCTGATACCCCCCATGCCTATGTCTTTGATTTTCAAAGTCTATTCCATGTCTTTAATCTTGGCCTCATAGAATTCTGTGTATTCTCTATTAGTAGGAACAAAAATATCAGCTGACTGTGTGAGCGTATTACAAGAAGAGCCCATATTAGTAGGAACTGTCACTTCTGCATCATGGAAAGGAAACTTGATGCACTGATGATACATAGAGGGAACCTCCTGCATTTCATGGATCCACGATCTTCCCAATAGTATGTTATAAGCAAGAGGAATGTCCAACACTTGACAAGTGACATCTCTTTCAATAGGTCCAACCCGAATAGGTAGCACAACTAAACCTTTAGACTTTCTTTCAACTTTATCATAGGCTTTGATAGTAATTTTCTTGCGGGAATCTATGTGATCTTCATCATAGCCTAGCTGAGCGAGAAAGTGAGTAGAGCATATGTTGAGGCTAGCACCATTATCAATAAGGACGCCATGGATGAGTTTTTTTCCAATCATGACCTCTATATGCAAAGGAGCATTATGCAGGTGGCTAATCGAGTGGTCATCTTCTTCTAAGAAGGAAAAATAGTGTGGCAAAGTCAAGTGACCCACCATAGATTGAAACCGATCAAGATTAATGTCTGTAAGGATGTTAGCCTCTACGAGGGCTTTATCCAGAATCTGCATGTGAGTAGGCAAGATCTTCAATAGCTCAAAGATGGTTATTTGAGCATTGGTTCTTTGCATATGGTCAAGAATGCTATAACTAGCAGTAGGAGGTGTGGGGACCACTTTCGTGGTCTTGTTGGTAGGACCAACAACAACTTTATTTGTGGGTTGTTTCGGTTCAGATGTAGTAGCAGGAGGGTCAGGAACCTTGAGAGTGATCTTAGTGTGGGATCTTGTAACGATGTTTGCGCAATCCTGAGATGATTCAGGTTTAGACAAGCGAGACCCAGGGCCTCTCAAGACAAACAGGATCTTAGGTTTAGGAGCATCCCCGCTCCCCTTAATAGTAATCACATCACAATACTCAACTTCAACAGGTTCAATCATGTTGATGACATTGTCATAAGTGGTATGCGTGTAGTTAACCTTGGCATTGTTGTTCTTAGTGTTGGAGGACTCACCTTTCTCGTGACGAGGAAAGGGATCTTTAAATGCCTGGTGATCTGAATTCTTATTATGATTTTCCACAACAATAACCTCATTATTAATCAAATATTGGACCTTATGGCACAATTGAAGACAAGTAGGAGTCTTATGACCCTTTTTTGGTAATAGTCACAGTATGCTTTGTCGTTCCACCAATGGGGTCGTGGTTGCGGATCATATAGACACTTGTCCAAAGGGGTGAGAATCTAGTTTTGCACCAAATTCTTGAAAACTACATCAAGTGGTTCTCCCAAGGAAGTAAATTCACGCTTGGGTCGAGGGGCCCAAGGTTTTTTGCTAGAGAATCTAGAAGGCGGTTGAGTGTTTGTTGCAGCTTTTTAGCAGTTTTGATCGCTTGTATACTAGAAGTAAGATTTAAAACTAGTTTTGAAGGAGTCAGGGTCACATTATCAACCACTCCATCATTCACAACATCCCTATTCTTGTTGACAAACTTCCCTTTATCTTTGTTGGAAGAGGAGGAACCTTGTTTGTTGTCTTTGTACAAAGTCAATTCTCCTTTCTTAACCATAAATTCCTCTATCCTCACAGCTTGTTTAATCATGCTGTCAAAATTAAGGGGACCTTGAAGTTGTACCTGATACCCAAAATCAGGAGTGAGATTGTCTAAGAAGATGTCAAGTTTCTCAAATTTGGGTATTTTACGAGGATACTTGGTGCAAAGCTATCTCCGTCTCTAGAGAAATGTCAAGAATTGCTCCCCTTGTCTTTGCTTAAGATTGCAAAGGTCCCTGATGTTGACGGGATGTTGTATGTTGTGAGAATAATGCTGGATAAAGAGATTTGCAATCTCATCAAAATTCTTAATGCCAGTGGGTAGTTGAGAAAACCACTCCATGGCAGGTCCACCCAAACTTCGGGGAAAGAGATGTATTAAATAAGTTTGGTCATGAATGAACTCCATAGATAGGGCCCCAAATTCTCTCATATGATCCTGAGGATCGGTGGTACCTAGATATTTATCATACTTAGGGAGTTCCACACCCTTGGGAAAAGGTGGCATATGAAGACTCCTATCAAAAGGAAAAGGATAGATGCTCTCCATCGTGAATTGTTGTGGAGGTTTATCCTTATCCTTTACAAGTTGGCTAATTTGGTTTTGCATATCTTGAATCATATTTTGCAATTTGGTAGTCTCAGTCTCTTCCTCTTTAGTCACAAGTGTTTCCACTTGGAAATTTGGGGGTAGCTTAACTCCTTGGTTTGCCAAATCTAGAAAATATTTCTCTTTATCTTCTGCAAGGAGAATTCCCATCATCTTGATGAGAGCCTTATTATATTTTGCAGCATCTATGTCATTTTGAGTTATCGGCTCATCATCATCACCGAGGATTTCATAAATGCTTGGGTTCTAATCTTGACTCTGGTCATGTGGAGGAGGGCGATGGTGATGTTGATCACCTAGTTGACACTGATCATTTTGAGATTGGTCATGGACCTCACTGTATTGACCTTGTAGGTAATCAAAAGGGCTTCCCACGTTATTGATGTGGGATTGTGCCGTGTGCACAAATCAGTGTGAGTGTGTGTATCGAGTTGAGATTTCGTAGCCAATGTAACTTTTGGTAGATCAAAGGGATCAATGGGTTTGGAAGGATCAATAGGACCAAAAGGATTGGTATGATCAAAAGGATCAATAAGGTAGCAAGGATCGTCAATAGGGTCAACCCAAGTAGATGGCCTTCCAAAGTTTTGTTGATTTGAAAGAAATGAGTTATGTTGATCTTGAAATAAGGGATTATAGCACAACTAGAACACTTATTTCTAATTCAGACTGGGATCTATACTGAATGACGAGGAAGAACGTGAGGATCCCTCTTGACTATCAGATTGGACAATAAGTTTAGAATGACCTCTTCCTTGATTACGAGATTTACCTCTACCCATTCCGGAACCACGAATGGGAAATATGTTGCCGCTTCTAGTCATAACAGGCATAGACCAAGATGAAATGAGAGAGAACTTAGGATCCAACTCAGAACTCTGTCTCTAGAAATAGCGGAAAGGAGATAAAGGCTAGAACAACCAAGATGTGAAATGTACCTGACACGAATCATCAAGAGTATGGCTAGAACAACTGAGATGTGACTATCACATCGCAAGGTACAAAAGCATAGAAAGGTAGGACAAAGACAAAGGCACAAACACAACATAGTCATTGCTCAATCATTGAATTGCGAAGATGAACATGAATTGTTGATTCCACAATATCGATTGAATCGACCTGTTGCCTCCTATTTAGATGGGGTGTTTAATTACTCTCAGAATGAGAGCCAATAACCATGACCATTGCTAAAATGGAGGATTTGAAAGCATTGAAAATTGAAATGAAACTATTCTATATGAGAGATGCCATTACAATCTAAGAATGGAAATGCATATTTTAATCTAAGAAGCTTGAAAGA
>MU227275.1:562700-592404 GCA_018584345.1 Thuja plicata
AAAATTTAGAAATTAAATATGGTGTAAGATTTATGCAAATTTAGGTTTTCTTCATTTGAGACTAAGTCAATTAAAGACAATTAGGAAGGAGAATTTGCCTAGTACAATAGGACTTCGATGATGAGAAAATGCACCAAAATTGGTTAGAATTGTAAGGTGCCAATTTTGGGGTGTTACAACTAGTACCGAGACCAGATGACAAGAATGTCATCGATACCAAATGGATATTCAGAAACAAGCTGAATAAGAATGGAGAAGTCGCTAGAAACAAAGCAAGATTAGTATGCAAGGGATATGCACAAGAAGAAGGTATTGATTATGGAGAAACCTTTTCACCCATTTCTAGAATAGAAGGAGTTAGAATCTTACTTGCTTATGCTGCATTTAAAGGATTCAAGGTATACCAAATGGATGTCAAATCTACATTCCTAAATGGAATAATGGAAGAAGGGGTATACATTGAACAACCAGATGGGTTTGTTGATCCAGACAAGAGAAACATGGTATGTAGACTACATAAAGCCTTGTATGGATTGAAACAAGCACCAAAAGCCTGGTATGAAAGACTTCACTCATAACTCATTAGCATAAAATTTGTTAGAACAAGTGAAAATAGCAACTTGTACTTAAAAGAAGATACCGATGGTAATATTCTGATTGCTGAAATTTTTGTTGATGATATCATTTTTGGGGGAAATGAATTGTTATGCAAATCCTTTGCTAATGAAATGAGAAAGAAATTTGAAATGTCTATGTTTGGGGAGATTAAATTCTTTCTTGGTCTATAGATTATTCAACAAGATGCAGGCATATACATCACTTAGTCCAAATACATCAAGGAAGTGTTAAAGATATTCAAGATGGAAGATTCCAAACCAGTTGGAACACCTATGGCTACCAGATGTAGCTGACAAAAGAAGACAAATCCAATGAGGTAAATAACACCTTATATAGATCAATGATTGGCAAACTGATGTATGTTGTTCATACAAGACTAGATATAGCACATGTAGTTGGAATAGTTGCAAGATTCTCTACTAATCCCAAAGAATCACATATGACTGATGTCAAGAGAATTTTGAGATATATGAAGAACACCAAGGACTATGGCTTATGGTACAAAAGAGAAGGAAAATTTGGGCTAAAAGTCTATACAGATGTTGATTGGGCTGGAAACATTGATGACCGAAAGAGAACAATTGGAGGAGCATTCTTCATGGGTGACAGACTTGTCACATGGATCAGCAAGAAGCAAGGATGCATCTCTCAGTCTACTACAGAAGCAGAGTATGTGGTTGCTGCTACAAATTGCTCTAATATTGCATGGATCAAACAATTGTTGGAAGGTATGAATATGAAGATCCTTGAACCAGTAATTATCTATTGTGATAATACCAGTGCAATTAACATTTCTAAGAATCCAGTCATGCATGCTAAGACTAAGCATATTGCTATCAAGTATCACTCTCTGAGAGAACAAGTGCAATCAAAGGAAGTGACACTAGAATATGTTCAATCAAAGGAATAATTAGCTGATATATTCACCAAGCCATTACCAAAGGATACATTTGAATACCTGAGACAGATACTAGGGGTCCAACCCTTGTCTATCGGTCAGTAATCTGACTAGGAGGTTGCATCACCCTATACCAAATCTAACAATCAGTCATGTTGATGCAAAAACACTAAGATGAATAGCAACAGATATATCTGTACATAGTAAGGTACATATCTACACCAAAAACCTGAGACATTGTATTGCTGATGGATAGGAAAATTCAAGGAATATATTATGCAAAGGGATGGAACATGATATAGATGATAAAACAAAGAGAAGTATTTCTATTTGGCAATGTTGTCAAAGGGAGAGATGATCTCATTATCATACAAAGGGAGAGAATCATCTCATTATCATCAGGAAGAGATTTGCATTATCATACAAAGGGATAGATATGATAAAGGGAAGAGATCATATCATTATCCATGAAGAAAAGTTCCTAAGAATCAGAAGGAAGAGTTAATCAATATTCTAAGGGAGGGAAATTGATTACATATGAAATATCCATCTAAGGGACAGAAGTAACAAAGGGAGAGAGTTTAGACAAAGAGAACGATTGATGTCAAAGGAAAAATAAATTATCAAGAAGAGAAACAGTCAAGGCAGAGCACATTCATAACAAAGATATCAAATGATACATCTATCCACTGAAGGGATTGAAGATTGAAGAAAACCACTCTACATGAAACAAATCTAAGCTATTTTTAAGCTTAACGAGAGCCAAACATTTGTCATAGTTACATTAGGAAAGCTTGATGAAACTGTATATTTCATATTATATTAGTGATAGTATATTATGATAATGTAGTATGTTACCATCAATGCCAAAGGGATAGATTGATGACATGTAACCGATTGAATGTTTGAAGATGTTAAGTTGATCGCCGAAATGCAGAAGGATAATGCAAGACATTAAATCAGTTAATGGATTGTATTGTCATTGATGTCAACTTGATATAATCTAATCGATTATAATCAAAGTGTCAAAGACTTCAGAGAATCAAAGAAAAAAATATTATGCTTTCAGTAATGCATAAAAGACAAGCATTCACAATATGACTTCAAACACCGACGGACAGAGATCACCAAAAGTCAAGTCATAGTGATGCCCAAGAAAGAACACCGATGAGCAGAATCACCAGCATAAACTGACGGCCAGAAACATAGTGTACTGACGGAGAAGCCCGAGGAGAACTGGAGTGTTGACTAAAGCTATCAAAGAGTTAAAACACTGAAATTAACTTGAGTTAAAAAATGACAAATAGCTAAATATAGATTTAACTGCTAGTTATCTTTGTTTTCATCAACAAGCTAAAGCCAAAGATAAGTAATGGATTTAAAGTTATTTTTTCCAGTTGGCAAGAAGATCTCAGAGAGATAAAACAGGAGTTTTGCTTTAAATCTAATTGGCAAGAATTGTGGATCACTCCAAGATCAAGAAAATCAATAACATAACAATGGTGATATCATGTCTATAAAGAGACAACTCAATTCATTGCGAATTGGTGTGGTGGGTGAATGAATGAAAAGAGGATGTTGAAGAGAAACTTCATACAATCATGATCAACAAGATAAGGAAAGAGCTAAAGTTTTTTGCAGACACCGAGAAACAGAGCACAACATCACCGAGCAAAATCAAAGTGGAGCAAAGGTATGAACCAAGATATATTGATAAGAATAGGTTTGTGAGATTATAGTAGATCTAAAAATCTACAAGTATAAGTTGTATATGTGAACAGGTCATACTGTTTCAGTTTAACCATTGATTTAGAAAGTCTCTTAACCGAGCAGGATTTAAAGATCCTTTCTATATTGAGATACATCCCAAGGAGTATCAAAACGTTTGATCATGAAGATAGCATGAGATGCCAGATACCTATTGATAAGCCAAGTGAGTGTTTGATCAAGGAAGGTAGCATAGAGAAGCCCGATATCAAGTGACAAACTAAAATTTTAAATCCTCTAACAAGGTCACACCTAATATTATGTTTGTAACCTTTAATAGGGTTGTCTCTTCACTGAGCTCACTTCAGAAGAGTGAAAATTTTGGGTTACCAGTCCCAAGTGGTTTTTCCCTTAATAGGGTTTCCACGTTAAAAATCCATGTGTCAATGTGTTTATGAGTCATTACTTTAGTGTTTTGCATTACACTTAACTTAATTGGATTGATCGGTATACTCTAGATAATTTATTGTCTTTTGGTAAATTAACAGACTGTTATTCAGTAAACATACAGTAGAAGGTTTTACAAAGCATTCCAAGCAGTAGTAATTTGATAAAAGTATTTGGAGGCACTCATCTTATAGGACTGAAGATAGCTAGAGGCTTAATATTGTGGTACTAAGTTTTTGGGTTGATTATTGGAATATTTTTGAAGCCCCTAATTCACCCCCCCTCTCATTTATTAATTAAAAAATCTGCAACATGAAGTCTCACATGCCAAGCATAGAGACCTGATTATGATTAGAAACTCTTACAAACCCTAGTCAACTAAAGCTAGATAATCTTATGAAAATCACCTACTCCTTAGGAACAAGTCCATAAGCTTATAAAGCAATCACAACATCTGGTCGGCCCAGAAAATATCACATTTTCCAATAATTGAGAAAAAGTGTTAAAAAAAATAGGTCAGGACCCAAATCATCAGGTTCAACCTCCAATGAAATAAATAAGCTATGTGATCATACAATAAAATCAGCCTCAAATGTTATAATGAGTTGGCACGATCCTGAATGGAGATTCCCATTGGAAGATGGGAAAGTGATCAAAAAAAAAAAATGACTGACTGGGAAAATGGAGAATAGGACATTCAAGAAAATAATCCACAAAAATATCATGTGTGATAAGTCCAAATAATGTGCGATCATAGGATAAGGTTCATCACGAAGCCGCGAACACACAATACAAATCACAACACAAAAGAACAACCACATATCAATCGCTAACAGAAGCACCAGACTGATAAAAAAGAAAAACAAATATTTTTGTTTGATGCAAGATTGCTAAGATCTCAAGACTCTCCTACATCACAGAAAATGTAACAGTTGTTCAGTCAGTGTCATCTAGCATTGTTGGTATGGATGAAGATATACTAGCTATTAAAGGGAATAAATATTTGAGCACTGTGAGTCCTAAGGAAATGATAGATATTTATATGGCTATTAAGTCCCAAGCAAAGAAGGATAAGATGAAACAAGGGACACAAGTTATAATGACTGCAAGAGATATACTATCTGACTTAGTGCCCAAAGTTAAGTATGATGAGAAGGCCACAATAATTGAACAGTTAGGTAAATTGGTTGTAGCTACTGGAGAGAAAATGAAAAGTCTCGAGGATGTTGTAACAATGAGAGAAAGAAGAGATTATCAAAGGAAGAAGTCATAAAAATTGGCTTAGTCTATTATACTTGACAAAAATACCTCAACAATGGAAGTAAACAAGGTGAAAAATGCTCTAACTGAAGGTGGTAAGATCCTTATCTCAACTTCTATTTTTTCACAATTTTTGAAGGAAGTAGATAGGAAAATATGTGAAGCTCAATGGGAGCTAAGGCTATCGACAATAAATTTTGATCCTATCGATGGTTCAGCTACAAGTTTTGGAGCACAAGTTAGTGCAATCAATCATAATCTTAAGGCTTATATGGATGAGCAGCAAAAGAGGATTGCAAACTAGGGGGAGTTACAAATTCTATTGATTCCTAAGTTGGAGATTTTGAAAAAAGTATTAAAGAGGTTGGAATAGTGTTAGTCTCACATTCTCCTTGCATTGTAGAAGGATTGGAGGAGCTTTCACAATTGCTGCATGGACAAATACTTATCATGGAGAACCTACTGAACACTTGGGTTACTGACTTACAGATTTTGAAGGCCACTTTTGGTTATGTATTTAGTAGATTGTAACTAAGTACATGCTACTCTTTATAAATAAAAGTTCGCATTTTGGTTATCCATTGCATCACATTTGTCATTGTTGTTAAAGGGGGATTATAGAAGGAAATGTTTTGGCTAAGTACTTGTAAGGGGTGTAGTACATATATAGCAGTGCAATATGTTACATGGAATTACATGACCTATTTTGTAATTACCTTAGGAGGAGTAATTCTAAGGGGAGTCATTATTTCCTGAAGCTTTGTACTTGATTGATTTCATATTTTTGCATAGTTAGACACTTAGCAATTTTTCCTAAGTGTTGTCATCAATGCCAAAGGGGGAGATTGTTGGCATATGATGAAGATGATCATATCTTAGATCATGTAGTGGAAGTTTTAGTGTTGTAATTGTTGGAAACAAGTATTCTAGGTTGATTGAATCCATTATACCAGTGATAAAGGTGATTACACAAGAATTTGTCTAAGTATCCAATGTATCGGTGATAACACAGTCAGTCATGGTAAATTTAGTGTGCGGTGATAATTCTGAGGATTCAGACGGTGTGGTCAAACATGAAGTATCAATAAAATTAGTTTTTCCTGCATCTATGATCGCATAAGAAGATTCGATGTACATGAAAATATTTGAGGCAAACACTAGTAATATCAGTTAGAACAGTGAATAGTCAAACCAGTCTAGTCAAATTGGATAAATCGATTCCACGGTGAAGTCAAAGTCAAAGAATGATTAGTTTAAGTGTTGAATTGTTGAGGGCCAACATTAATCTTTACAATTTTCTATGTTGGAGTGATCACTTATAAATTTTTATGGAGATTTAGAGGCCAACCCAAATGACACATTTTAGGGTTATTCCACCGACCTAAATGTATTTATAAGAGATGAAATTGAAAATAGAAAGAGGTTGTTGATGTTGCGATGATTGTAATTGTTGAAGGCAAAGTTTGTAAGGTCAGAGTAGCAATTTGATCAGTACATAAGTGGATTTGGAAGGAAGAGTGTGCTACATTCAGATCATTTTATTTGATTTCATTCTCAAGGCAAGTTCTAACAGGCTTGCAATCAAAATCCTCTAACAAGGTTACTCCTAACAAGGTATGCAAGATCCTAACATGTATGAAGACTAAATCCTCTAACCTAGTGACTCTCAAAAGGAGTTTCAAATCCTTTAACACGGTAGTTCCTAACAGGACTTTGTAATAGCTTCTAACCAAGCTATAGATACTCTTAACTGGGTATACCCCTAACAGGGTGATGTAATGCTCCTAACATGGCTGATCTTATTGGTGCACTAGTATGATTTGTGGGTGATAATTCCCACCATGTTTTTTCCCTATAACAAGGGTTTCCATGCTAAAATATTGGTGTATTTGTGTTGATTTTGTGGATGTATGCTCTATTATGCTTTGATGGTACATTTAGCTTTGTATGTTGGTTACTTCGAAAGTTGATGAAAAGTTTTTGTAGATTTGTGGTTGCACTGATTCACCCCCTCTTAGTTCCTTATAATACTAACAAAATTATAAATAATAATGCAAATTAAATGATAATGAAAAACTACATGATAATGCAAATTAATCACATGATGATGCACACTAAATGATAAAGCAAATGAACTAGGTGAGAATGCAAATGCTCTGAGAGTCATTAATCGCCCATGATGACACTATCCAAAGCGAGGTAAAATAATTGGGGATATGTGCACATTCAAAATCATCGATGTTTAAGGAAATATGTAGGTTAGGAGGAAGGATGGGTGAATGCAAGTGAAATTATTATTAAATGATCATGGAGTTTTAGCACCCTTTAAAATGGGTTTCCATGTAGTGAGCACTTATTTTGATTTAGCAACATTAATGACTAGCCAGGGTATAAATAAACAAGGCTACATCATAGATATTGCACAAGATTGATACAAAAAATAGAAAAGGTTAGACCAACATCACATAAGATCCATGCAGGACTTTGGTGGATACAATGCTATACAAGCCACAAGCAAGTGATATGCTCTAGTACACAATGTGACCAAAAGGATCACATGTGGAATTAAAAGTGACACGTCTAGACCACACAAAAATTTCAAAACAAAACCAAAAACATGCCCCAAGTTTCATCACTCATAGCACACCATGATATAAAGGATTATGGCAACCATGGGGAAATAAAATAAAAGAGATTCGAGAAAGATAAACAAAATTTCAAAGGAATTAGTGTCAATAGGAATGTACCAAATATCTTTTGCAAAAATGGATGACTAACATATTGGATCTTATGTGTCTGACTTAAGTAAGGATACATCCTACACAGACTGATGGTGGGATGATGATTAACTAACTAGGAGAAAAAACACACTTGGAAAAGACAATTATAACAAGGATACTAAAGGATGATGATTGAGGTACCAACTAAAGGGACATGATATTTAAGACATGAGATTGACACTTATATACAACCTACACAACCACCACTAAGAAAACTAGGAATATACAAGATGCAAGCGACCTATATAAAAAGGAGGAAGGCCAAAGAACATGCTATGCCAACAACTACACAAGTATTGCATTGAGCACTCAATTATGGTAAGTGAAAAGGAAAGGATGGTGATGGGTGATGGACTATAAGGAAAGGAAATGGATGTAGATGGATCATGGAGAAGTAGGACAAATTTTGATACCATGCAAGGAAGTAGAACAAGAACCTAAGGGATAATCAAATTGCCTCACTACATGTGAGGCCTATTTCTAGGTTTTCACTACTCGCACTTGTCCCAATGGGCATGAACAATGATATGAAAGATGCAGGATAATGAAATGAAATGCTAAAGTTAAGGATATGTGGTTTATTGATCAATCTAATGATGGGTTTTATTTGATCAAAAGGATTGATTGGATTGATGATGGATTAATTTGATTAAAGAATTGATTGATTTGATGATAGGATGGTTAGATCAAATGATTTATTGACTTGATGACTTGGTACTCTGATGTGAGTTTGGAAGCTCACTATATGTCGTGATAATGATAATTTCTCAACAAGATGCACTCAAGAAACAAGACAGATCAAAATAATCAAAATCTCTGGCTCGATGTGATGGGGTCATGATGGTGGATAAATTAATCCTAAAAAATGATATAGTTTAGAAGAGTGATAGAGTCACTAAAGGTGTGAGCTAAGAAAAATCAATGATGTGAGGCCAAGTAAGAATGAAAGGTGGGTTTTGATTTCATTTTTTATTTTGGAAGATGTTTGGCTTGATGTTTGGATGTTTGTTTTGATTGATTTGGATTGGTTTGATTGAATTTTGATTTTAGATTAATCCTTGTCTTAGGAAAATGATGATGTTGATGCAAGTTTGGATTATGAAAATACAATTTGGGATAATGTAGATTTGGGATCGAGAATTGAAATACAATAATTGAGACCATATTGATGATGAATGAATATGTGGATGAGAGTGATAGGCCATTTTAATGGCATCTTTTATATACCTTAGGAGAACTTTTTGCTAGGTCATTTCTTATGTTTTCTGTTATTATTCCAAGACTTTATGCTCCAAAACTATTGTTATATGATAGTCAATCACTGAACCTATGCCATGGACATATGCTACTTAATCTGCTTTATCAGGATGAATATGCTTTGTTTTGTTGCTATGAACTCATGATAATGTTTGTATTTTGAATAAATGTCATGAATGCTTTTATCCTAATGGTGTTAATGCATCCCATCGAAGTAGAAACTAACATCCAGTTCAGATGAGAACGTCTTTGTGTTGGTCGCTTGACACGGTCCTGCAACAGACACGCATGGATGAAACATCAACGCAACAGTGGTGGAAGTTTTCCAGATTGATCCAGGTGGAGACAAATAAGCAGAGACTTGGTGAAGTGCAATAAATTCTTTGATGAAATCTAGGAGAGAGTGGGAAGTTGGATCTATTGTCTATACAGTTCCTTCATCTCTTCTTGACTGATTCTATTTCCTATTTTCTAGTTTTCCTTTCTATTAGATGGTTGTAATAAAAGCTCCACCTTTTCTTAGGGCATGTGGAGTTTAGAAGTTAGATGTTTTTCCCTTTAAATAAAGCCCCGATCCTACGTGAGAAGGAGGGTAGTAGTATTATTATAGTTTCATTCTGTTATTTGGTAGTAGAGAATTCCTGTACTCTTTTATTCAAGTTAATGAGCAAATGAAGTTTTGAGTTCAGTATTATGTAATTGAGTATTCTGGGTACTCACCCAAGGGGGCCCACTTGGTGAGGAATTCATAGTTTAGATTCATTCTAGTTAGTTTGCTTTCCTGTATTTTTGTCATTTTGAATTCTATGCTAAAAAGCTCTTGCAGTCAAAGCCACAGGACAGCTACCACTTCCTACGGCCAAGCGGCAGAGTAACAAAAGCATTGTAGTTGTTTGTGTGCATTCTTCCATCCTACTAGTAGACTTCATTTCCATCATTTATTTTCAAAGCATCTGCTTCCATATCAATAGTTTAGATTTCCTTTAAGTATTTATTTCATGCAGCAATAGTATAGTTTCCTTTGAAAGAATTTATTTCCTGCAGCCATAGAGTAGTTCTTTTCCAGCATTTATTTCCTACATCAACTATAGAATGACTGGTTGAAGAAGTGCTTGGTGCATATATTTTGTTAGCCTATTTCAAGTAACACGTCCCTAGGTTTGACATATTAAATGAGTTTATTATAAAGTGGATGAAGTGCTTAGTTGGATGTCCAATCCTTGAGTTAAAAGGATTACTCCTAGTTTCTGAATCTTTATAACAAGCGATCATTTTTGGCGCCGCTGCCAGGGACGGTGTTGAGCCTGGTTCTTATTCAACCATTCCTAGGATTTTTTTACTTGCTTTCATTTCCTTCTTCCAGTAGATTAAGCCTTCTCTTGACAAAGAAAACCCCCATTCACATCATTCCATACTATCTGCATGCATAATAGACGGAGAGACGCCTGAGGAAGGTACTTGCCAAATCCACACCACAACCTATTTGAGGAAGAGAACCAGTTCATTGACACTATTATTGAGCTCCCTGAAGCTCCTTCTTCATCCTCATCTTTTGAGGATGATTTTCGCAGGTTCTTTCAAGAACAACTCGAAGCTAATCAATTTGTTGAAGTCTTTGTTAATCCAAAACTCTAGAATAATCGAGAAGAAAATCCTTGGCAGTTAGTTATTTATCAAGCTCAGAACCCCCCTCAAAATCCACCTCAAAAACAATGAAGGATGGCTAATCCTACCATATTGCTTTTCCCCATCTCTGATCAGAGAGATAATAACAACCTCAAAAATATTCCCTCTTCCGCTCTTCCAAAATTTTACGGCCTTGTCACAGAGGACCCAGATACCTTTCTCTTCAAGTTTTATATCCTTTGTAGGAGCTATGACTACACCACCGACGCCCATAGGCTTAATCTCTTCCCTGCTACACTTAAAGAGTCTGCATTGCGCTAGTTTATGGGTTTAGGACAGGATGTTGTCCATAATTGGGATGAAATGAAGGATTCTTTCTTGCTAAAATATTAAGAGTACTATCGAGGGAATGATATGTGAGGGGATGACATATTTAAGATGTCATAGAAGGAGGATGAGATTCTTGAGGACTATGTCTCAAGTTTCATGTTTAGTTTGCACAAGAATACTCAACACGAGCTCAATGAAGAATCTCAGAAGCTACTCTTTTTGAGAGGCATTCATGACGGATGCACAGAGGCACTGGACCTCATGGCTGGAGGAGATATCACCCAGGCATCATGGGATGATATCTGGAAGATCTACCTTAAATACTCAAGAGCTATTGTTAAGAAAGGAAGAGGGTATAGGTCCACCCTGGGCAATTCTAATGGTGTTGGTGCTTCACAGACTGAGATAACCAATCTCTTGTCCAATTTTAAGAAAGATATCATCAACAACATGGCCACCCAATTGGAAACCATGTAGGTGAAGAAGAAACATGAGGAAGCAGAGGCCATGCTTGCAGAATTCTGTCCACATTGTAGACAGAAGAAGAGGGATTACAGATGCAAACTAGTTACTAACATGGAGACTACACAAATGTCGACTGATTATAAACCAGTTGAACCAGAGGATGAGAATATTTTCTTCATTTCTCAGTGATGACCATGGGTATAGAGAGAAGGTATCCCCCAGGATCCTCTTTCATTTAGTGGTCCTTTTTATAATAATCAATGGAAACCCCCCATGAATTACCAAAATCCTCCTTGGAATAATTCCCAGACTCAGTGGCAGAATTACCCCAATCCGTAGTGGCCAAACCCTCAGGGAGGTTGGCAACAACCTCAAGGGGGATGGTAGCCACCTCAAGGTAATTGGTAGCAAAATCCACAGTGGTGAGGCGACCAACAATGGCCCAATCAACCACAAGGATTTTTGCCACCACCCATGCAACCTCCACAACAACAAGCTCGTTTTCCACCTCCTACAACTACTAATCTGCCTCCTAAGCCTACTTAGTTACCTACACACCCACAACCAAACCCAAACAATTGACCTCCTCCTCTACATAAAAATGTGTATGCTATAGATCAGTCGCAGTATCCCATGCAATACCCTGTGTATGCAATTAACCTTGATGATATTCACCCAGGTTCTGGTACCACTCTTCCTGCACCTGAGCCTCCTGTAATCACTAAAATGAGTTTTGAGGAGCCCACTCACTCATACAATCCATCTAGTCCAATAGCCCCTGTAACACCAGCTAAGACCACTCAGCCTATTGTTCCTCCTTTCCCACAAAGATTGCAGCAAAGCAATTTGAAGACCACTGATGATTCAACTTTCAATATCCTAGACCAACTAAAGAATGTCAGCATCCAAATTCCCCTTTTTTAGGCAATCAAAGATGTTCCCACATATGGAAAATCCATCAAGGAAGCCTGATTTAAAAATCCTAGCTGCAAGAAGAAGGATCCCCAAACTTTCCATGTCTTGGGAAAACTAGCAGACACCATGTTAGGAAAGCTTAACATCCCAAAATATTCTGACCCTAGCAGCCCTGTTGTCGAGGTCATTATTAATGGGACTGCTATAAAAAATGTCTTGATTGATCTAGGAGCCACCATTAATGTCATGACCAAGGACATTATGCAATGCCTTGGTATCACCAATCTGTGCAATACACCTACTGTCCTATAGCTCACAGACAGTTCGACTGTAAAGCCTAATGGAGTGGTGGAGGACATTGTGGTTGACCTAGAGTCTTGGTCCTATCTTGCAAATTTCATGATCCTTTCGCCAAAAGCTACCCTGGGGGGCTATCCAATCATTTTGAGACATCCTTGGTTGGCTACCGTTGATGCTTACACTAGTTGTCGGTCAAGAGATGTGACCATTTCTGACGGTCAGCACACCAAAACCCTGGCCTTATATCCTCATGCTCAACCTCAGATGGAATTAGCCTCTCCCGTATGGCCAGATGTAGGAGAGGAAGCTGAAGTTATTAATTTAGTCTCCCAATTAATGATGTTAACAAGAGACCCCTTCCTGCAGCTTCAGGAGGAAGATAAGGTAATCACCAACATCCTGCATAACCAGTATGGACCAAACTTAGACCCTTTGGATAGTTCCTTCCAAAACTACTCCCTGCAGCCACTGTACTCTGATTACCAAATATCTTTCCTTGTATCCAACCAACTCTCTCACCAAATTCTTCCTTGTGAGGTTCAATTACCCTCATTAACTGATGCATCCATGATGGATCTTACTCAGCAACTAGAAGTCTCCTCTGAACGCTGCTTAAATATTAATAGCAAACTTTCTCCCCATCAACAAAGATCATTGACCAAGCTACTGAAAACTTATGCTATATTTTTTGCCTAGGATTATGCTGATATGAAAGGTCTGGACCCCAAGTTATGCACTCATAGGATCTTCCTAAAAGAGGACAAATCCCTAGTAAGGCAATTCCAAAGATGTGTCAACCTTGCTCTTCGTGAAATAGTCAAAGCCGAACTCCAAAAATTCCTTGCAACTAGTTTCACATATCCTATATCAGACAGCCAGTGGGTATCCCCACTAGTCATAGTTCCTAAGAAAGGTGGCAAGTGATGCGTGTGTGTTGACTACATAAAGCTTAACAATGCCACCAAAAAGGACCATTTCCCCCTTCCATTCATTGACCAGGTCCTAGATTCTTTAGCAGGGAAGAAATACTTTTCTTTCTTGGATGGGTACAGTGGATACAATCAGATCTAGATTCTTCCATAAGACCAAGAAAAGACCACATTCACCTGCCCATGGGGGACTTTTTCTTATTCAGTTTTACCGTTTGGCCTCTACAATGCTCCTGCTATCCAGCGGGCAATTATTAGCATTTTTGCTGACATTTCCCATGATTGTATGGAGATCTACATGGATGACTTTACAACTTATGGGGAAACTTATGAGGAAGCATTAGCGAATCTAGAAAAAGTCTTCACCAAATGCAAAGAACATAACCTATCTTTGAATAGTGAGAAGTGCTTGATGATGATGCAAGAAGGAGTAGTACTTGGTCACTACATTTCTTCTCTTGGCATTCAAGTGGACCCGGCCAAAATTGAGGTTATTGTGAATCTACCTACCCTAGCTAAGAAAAAGGATGTCAGAAGCTTCCTTGGTCATGCTGGGTACTACAGAAGATTCATAAAGAACTTTAGCAAGATGGCCAGCCCCATGTATTCACTACTCACTAAAGATGTTGAGTTTGTCTGGTCACCAGATTGTGATGCAACTTTCCTGCAGCTAAAGTTTGTACTTACTCAGGCACCGGTCCTGCGAGGTCCTAATTGGGAACTCTCATTCCACATACATACCGATGCCTCTGATCATGTTGTTGGAGCCATTCTTGGACAAAAGGAAGGTACACTAGAACATGTCATTTACTTTGTTAGCAAAAATCTGTAGGGAGCTGAATTGAACTACACAGTTACCGAAAAGGAGCTATTGGCTATTATCTATGCTCTGAACAAATTATGCCATTATGTCACTGGTTATCAAATCTTTGTGCATACAAACCATGCAGCTATTAATTATTTAGCTAAAAATCCTACCATAACTGGAAGGTTGGCTAGATGGTTGTTGCTACTACAAGAGTTTGATATTACCATCATAGATAAGCCAGGAAATTCAAATGTGGTAGCCCATTTTCTCTCATGCCTGCAGAATGTTGATGAACCCCTGTTGATCAATGACAGCTTTCCTGATGACCATCTGTTCTCCATTACAACAAAAACACCCTAGTATGCTGATATTGCTAACTATCTGGTTTCAAAAAAGGTACCTCCACACTTCTCTCCAAAGGAAAAGTGGTTACTAATAGAGAAAAATTTCAACTTTTCTTGGATTGCTGATTGTTTATTTTATACTGGCCCTGACCAAGTATTAAGAAGATGCATTCGTGAGGATGAAACTTATGAAATCCTTCAGGCTTGTCATGATGAGCCCTATAGAGGGAATTTTTCTACCAAAAGGATAGCCATGAAGGTACTTAACACTGGTTACTATTGGCCATCCCTCTACAAGGATTCAACCAATTACACCAAGAAATGTGATCGCTGTCAGCGGATGGGGCGACCTACTAAATCTGATGAAATGCCACTCTTTCCTCAGGTTGTAGTGACTCCATTTGATAAGTGGGGGAATCATTTTTGTCAGTCCCATCACTCCTACATCAGATGACAATTCTTACATACTTGTATGTACTGATTATGTAACCAAAAGGGTAGAGGTTAGAGCCATGAAGCATGCCAGAGACAACAGAGTTGCACAGTTCCTATATGAGGAGATATTTACACGCTATGGTGTACCCCATGAGTTACTCACTGACCAAGGAGCTCAATTTACTTCCACATTGATTACTTTTTTGATGAATGAGTACAATATTCTCCATCGCAAATCAAGTCCCTATCACCCATAGGCGAACGATCAGGCATAAATCACTAATAGGGAGATAGAAGATATCCTCACAAAGATAGTATAGTTGCACAATAAATATTGGAGGAGTCATCTCCAAGAGGCAATATGGGCCTACCGCACTACATGGAAAACCACAACAGGGTTCACCCCTTTTGAGTTGGTATATGGAAAGACAGTTGTGATGCCAATTGAGTTTGAACATAAAACTTTATAGATGATATTACATCTAAACATTGATCTTACTGAGGAACAACGTGATAGGATCCTGCAGCTTAACCAGCTGGATGAGATAAGGAAGGTAGCCTTGTAGCATACAGAGTTGGTTCAGACACAGCGAAAAAATGACATGACTCTCACATCCTTTCCAAACAGTTTGCTCCTGGTGATTGGGCTCTTTTACATGACTCAAGATTCCAAGAAAACCAAGGTAAGCTTACAACTCGTTGGCTTGGCCCTTATGAGATTATTCATGTTTATTCTAATGGAACAACTCAGCTCTCTACCATCAACCCTGTATGTTTCAAGTTACTAGTAAATGGTCATAGGCTCCGCCTATACCATAAACCACAGACAAAGGCCAATTTCCTGCAATAGTTTGAGATTTATCCTACAGACGTTGAACCTCCTGCAGCTGATGAACCTCCTCCAGCTAAAGAACCTCCTGCAACTGATGAACCTCCTCCAGTTGAAGAATATCCTACAGCCGATGAACCTCCTCCAGCTGAAAATCTTCCTGCAGCCAATGAACCTCTTTTGACCGAGGGCATTCCTGCAGCCACTCGACATAATTATTTACTCCGGTCATCTCTTTGAGAAATTTCTGCATGCAATCATAATAAAAAATTTGTTTCCCACGAAAATCTCTTTTCCATAATAAAACATCATTCTATCTTCTTTTTCATCATCTTTATCTGCCATCCACGCATTCACGTCATCTCATTATTGCGCCAGCTCACTTTTCTTTTCCCTCTCTTACTCTGCCAACGTCATCAAATCTTTTCAATTTGAGCATTTAACAGTATAATATTCTCAGGTAAACATTACTTTATTGTCCCCAAAAGTTTTTTTTACTTCATTTCATATGATTATGACACATTGTACTTAATAGAGTGATTCATTCCTGATTTTTCTGTACATTTCCACGCAAGTGAGGACACTTGTCATTTTTTTTTCGTAGGGGGCAGTAAATAGGGTTTTGTGAATAATAAATGAAATTTCCTATCAGCTCAAAACTTGCGTCATTTCCAAATCAACTGTCATAATTACCAATCTTTGTCACTACTATTTTTCTAGCCAGATTGTACTAAGACGTCATATTAGAACTTATGATTTGACACACCCTGCGTGTAAACTATCAAAACCAGCCCTATCTTTAACTCATAATTTCTCAGCTTAATTTCACGTCATTATTTTAAAAATCTTCTATAGTGTCTTGTTCGGAACTACCAGAAAACTTTCATTCTAATTCTGGGCACAACATAGAATTTTTTCAGTGAACAGAGTAAAGATTATCATTGGAAGCAAGGGGATTTTCAAATTTTTTAGACATTGTTAGAATTTCAAAGCAGCATAACGGGTGGTTCTCCCATATGACATGAACCATCAAACCACCTGGTATTGTTATAAGACCAGGAAATCATTTAGGTCTTTAACAAAGTAGGTTGGCTCACCTATTTTGTTAGGTTAAATGGGTATGACGAAGATACGAAACTAGAATTTTTGAGAACATACAGCAATGGAATTGTGTATGTTAAGGGGTTACGAATTGAATCTTTAGAAGCATGAATTGCAGAAGTCTCTAGAATTCCATCTACAGGTGCAGTATTTCCACATGGGCATGATGCATGAACGGCTAGAGCAGAATTTGCTTTACCAGCAGATGCCCCAATGGATTATAGTAAACAAGTAGTCAAGCGGACATCTCTTCCGGGGAAATTTCCTCAGTTAGCCATTCATGTCACAAAGTACATTACCTGTGAAGGCCATTTTTCCTTCTTGCATGTAGTTCACTTTAAATTGTTGAGCCATTTATGGCATAACCGTTTAGTAAATCTTCCAAATTTTCTTTACACCCTTTTGAATTTAAGTGCTAAAGAGGTACAGAAGGGGAGGCAGAACATAGTAACACACCATGGTTTAATTGAACTATTGGTGGAAAGGTCACTAAGGGATGTCTCTCCCATGACTTGGGACAGATTTATTGAGGCACCTCATATTAAGCTATATGCAGAAGGGCCACAGCCTGAGAATCAAGAAGAACGAGGAAACAACCCTAATGAGGAAGAATAATTGGGTGAACAGGATGAGCCCTTGAATACTTCTTCCCATTCAAGGTTTCATGAGGAAAATGTGCCCTCCGGTCATCTAAACCCTACTTCAGGGAGCGGAGAAACTGAGGTTCTCACAATTTCTTGGAAAAAGGATAAAAAGTGTAAAGGCAAAGTAAAATTGCCAGAATATATGAGTCAGGATATTCCTAGGTCTATTGTTTTTCCTGCGGCCGCACCTACCAAGAAAAGGAAACTCTCACAAAAGAAACTTGTATCCTCTATGGATACCCCAATGTGCATAAGTGTTTGTTTGAACACCACACAACTAGAAGACACAAGTTCCCCTGTGGCGGATGATGATTCTCATGTCTTCTCAGAGGAGCCCCTACAGGAATAACTGCAGACAGGTAGTCCTATTGCCGAATGCCAAAGTATAGTGGACAAGGATCCTGCAGCCATTAAAGTCATTCCAAAAGTAGAGTCTGTAATACCGGAGGGATCAAAGCCTCAAGTTGCCAGAGGAGAATCTTCTCCTCTACAGGATGGCATTCACGGGGAAAGACACCTTGTCCCAGAAAATATACTAGGTTTTCCAAAGAAAGAGGAGGACCCACAAGCAGTTAGGGTGGTCCCACATCGACAACCTGAGGAGGTAACTATTCACTCTCTATCGGTTGATTATTTCAATGTGATGCAATATCAAAAATTGATGTGGGAACTGGAAAAGACAAAGTTAAGGAGGGAAATTGAAAGAAAACAACAAGAGATCGAATTCCTACAGAACAAGGTAAATAACATTGCAGATATAATTCTAGAATTGATGGAATGCAGGCCACCATGATGGGTTTATGCCCTATGCCTCAAAGATCAAATTTTTATGTTTAAATTAATGCGAGTCCTTTGGGATGTTAGCTCAGGTATAGAAAACCCACATGAATTTGTGGTGCTTACAACACATCGCCTGACTGTGCTCGGAATTTGCTATGTGAATTATACCTACATAATTATGTTGTTCCTTCTAATACTGACTAGAACCCCATTTTGTTTATTGGAGATATACATTAGTCAGTCCTTGTTTCCTTTATTCAAAATGAGATAAACTATGGTGAGCAATTACATAAGTACAAATTTTTGGAAAAATCCATTTCCTTGCCTCTACGTCCTGAAAGTTGGTCACCACAACGGATTTACTGTGACTAGATGCAAATTGTGTATGGATTTCATGATTCTGCACCGAGGAAATGGATTCTGGAAAGCCATGAGGATTTTTTCTCAACTTTTGAAAAATTATCATTATCAGATGGAGACAAGGAAGCTGCAGGGTTAAAATAGAGATGGGAAAGACTTACCTTGGCACTTAAGAAGGCAGAGCCACACAGTTTGATTAACCTATGTGCTACAATATAGCGTGTTATTTGGTACATACACCAAGGAAGACAACCACAGCCTGAGCATTGGTTGCCGCTCACTTTCCAGCCTCCCCTACTGTTATGGCCATTATACAGTTGTATAGATGATGAAATAGATGAGTAGCAGGAACTGGGCAGACGGGTAAAGATGGAGCACACAAATGGGTTCTACTGGTGTGTTGGAACCTCCATGGTCAGAGAAACATAGGAAGGAGACCTCTGGGTTCTTGCAAAAATCTGGAATGTCTCGATGCCTGAGGACCAACACTATTCTTCGTAGGGGGCAGAATGATAGGCCATTTTAATGGCATCTTTTATATACCTTAGGAGAACTTTTTGCTAGGTCCTTTCTTATGTTTTCTGTTATTATTCCAAGAATTTATGCTCCAAAAATATTGTTATATGATAGTCAATCACTGAACCTATGCCATGGACATATTCTACTTAATCTGCTTTATCGAGATGAATATGCTCTATTTTGTTACTATGAACTCATGATCATATTTTATGAATGAATTGACTGTTTGGACAATAGATAATGTTTTTATTTTGAATAAATTCCATGAATTCTTTTATCCTAATGGTGTTAATGCATCCCTTCAAAGTAGCAACTGACATCCAGTTCAGATGAGCACGTCTTTGTGTTGGTCGCTTGACGCGGTCCTGCAACAAACGCGCATGGATGAAACATCAATGCAACAGTGGTGGAAGTTTTCCAGATTGATCCAAGTGGAGACAATTGAGTAGAGAATTGGCAAAGCGTAATAGATTCTTTGATGAAATCTAGGAGAGAGTGGGAAGTTGGATCTGTTGTCTATACAGTTCCTTCCTCTCTTCTTGACCAATTCTATTTCATGTTTTCTAGTTTTCCTTTCTGTTAGATGGTTGTAATAAAAGCTCTACCTTTTCTTAGGGCATGTGGAGTTTAGCAGTTAGATGTTTTTCCCTTTAAATAAAGCCCCGCTCCTGCGTGAGAAGGAAGGCAGTAGTATTATTATAGTTTCATTATGTTATTTGGTAGTAGAGAATTCTTGTACTCTTTTATTCAAGTTAATGAGCAAATGAAGTTTTGAGTTCAGTACTATGTAATTGAGTATTCTGGGTACTCACCCAGGGGGGCCCACTTGGTGAGGAATTCATAGTTTAGATTCATTCTAGTTAGTTCGCTTTCCTGCATTTCTGTCATTTTTTATTCTATGTTGAACAACTCTTGCAGCCAAAGCCACAGGACAACTACCGCTTCCTGCGGCCAAGCGACAGAGTAACTAAAGCATTGTAGTTGTTTGTGTGCATTCTTCCATCCTGCTAACAACCTTCATTTCCATCATTTATTTTCAAAGCATCTGCTTCAATAGCAATAGTTTAGATTTCCTTTAAGTATTTATTTCATGCATCAATAGTATAGTTTCCTTTGAAAGCATTTATTTCCTACAACCTTAGAGTAGTTCTTTTCCAACATTTATTTCCTGCATCAATTATAGAATGACTAGTTGAAGAAGTGCTTGGTGCATATATTTTGCTGGCCCATTTCAAGTAACATGTCCTTGGGTTTGACATATTAAATGAGTTTATTATAAAATGGATGAAGTGCTTAGTTCGATGTACAATCCCCGAGTTAAAAGGATTTCTCCTAGTTTTTGAATCTTTATAACAAGTGATCAGAGAGGTAAATTGATTGATTTGACAATGCAACAATTTTGGATAAAATTAACTATAGTAAGGATATAATTTTTTTTATGCAAATGAAAAAATGAGAATGATTTGAGATTGAAAATTTTGAAATGGATTTGAATATCTTAATGACGCTATTTTAGAACATGCAAATGGTAAGGGATAATGCAATTTAAAAAATTAGTAATGGATGAATGAACTTATTAGACAAGTACAAACCTGTTGGATGATAGTGCAAAGTTGACTCTAGGTCAATTGGATAACATAAAAGTATGAGGAAGTAATCCCATTTGAGGATAATGAAAACCATTATTCTTACTACAAACACATTGGTTGATGTATAATAGTAACTTTCTTTGCAAAATAGGCATTCCTGTAGTTTGTGACAACAAACTTGCTGGATGAAAGACTGGAAAAATATGACATAGATAGATAGAAATCTTGCCACTTCTCTGAGAAAATCCATTGGTTCTTGGTGCAATCCCATTGGTTCTGGGTGCAATCCTATTGATTCTCAAACTTGGCAAAAAAATAACTTTTGGGGGGGGTGGGGTTTGGCAAAAGATAATGATTACAAACACACCAAACACAAGTATGGATTGACCAAGTGACAAGATTCTAAAATATGCAACATCTTGGCAAGATACTATTTATTGAATCCACATATGGATTTCTCCAATTTCTCAGATAAAGTGGATATCTAGAAATCAAGTGTAATTGGCTCCCCCTTATATGACACAAGAATCACTTGATTTCATATTTCGAATAAATGTGAAATATTTATACCTCAATAATGAAAAGTATAACAAGGGATGACTTTGAAGGTTTGACCTTTTGCACCAAAAAATATGGGATTTTGGTTGCTGAAACATGGTTTGTAGTAAGGGCATTCAGGTTGGGGGACACAATGATAAACTCAATTAAGTGGACTCCCAACCCTTAGAACAAGGTTTTTATGCATCATGAGGATACTAAGGGAGACTACTATATACCACTTCCTATTGATTATAATATTCATTATAACCACACTTTTATATAGTGATTCAGATGAGCTTGGCTTTAGCTCATTACCGCTTGGGTTGATCTCTTGTGGTGAGTATTTTTTTCCACAAGGCAGACCCTCAAAGAAAATAAAATTGATCATTCCTAACGTGTTTCTCCTACACCAAAGTTTGCAAAAATTGCAAGGGGAGAGGATACTTCATGTAGGGGTGGGTTCACTCGCATGTGCAATTGCACCAAACACATGAGACATGTTAATTTTTAAAACCCAAACAAGGTTCCTAATTAAAGAAGAAACATGAAAGGAAAATAATGTTGTATTTTAAGCCCATACTTTGTGAAGTTAAAGCAATATGCACCCCTCTTTAGTGGACCTACAAATAATCATTAGCTTTTTCAAATTTGGGGTCTTCTTATAAGATAATATGCAAAACTAGTTAGTGAAAATAACAAAGCAACATGCAAGTTAGAAAATTAGTATCAAGTAAATGGAAATTAATTTTAAAGAATTGACATAAAATAGAAAAATGCATTCCCATTTAAAGATAACTCAATCCCGTCACTTTTTAGACAAAAATCATTCCTGCCAATTTTAGCAACATTCCCACCTTTTTGAAAAATAAAAAGACTGACAAAAAATACAGAGTAAAAAATGACAGAGACTACACATAGTTCATTCCAGCTAATTGTTAATCCATTCTCACCCCTTATTAAAATGTAGTATATTTTTAAAATATAAGAGAAGAAAAATACAGAGTTGGAAAAAGGCCAGCACAATCCTGCCATTCAAGAGCGCAATCCCAACGCTTTACTAAAAATCACAAGAAATTATACCTGACATAGGAAGTAGCGAAACCGCATCCCCATTGTTGTGCAACCAATCTTATCATTTTACCGCAATCTTTTCCTTTCTTAAAATTTTGACCTAGAGCTAAATTGACTTCTGTCGAAGTGGAAATCTACCTGCTACTATGCGGTTTTTCCTGCAAGAAATATAAAATTTGCAAAAACAACACTAAAGAGTAAGTTGTAGGTTAGTTTGACGCATGAAGTGGGTCCCACATGCCAGAAATGTGTGAAATAAAATGTGAGCAATAAAAATGATTAAAGCTAAGCTAAGAATCTAAACTACGTAAATTAAAAGAAATCACTCAAGATTGGATGTTAACAAAAGACCAATTAAGAAAATAAGAGAGTCATAAATGCAAACACCTAAGCCTCCTTTGTTGAGGATATGTCCTTGGATTTGGTATTTTGGTATGTGTGCTTACAAATTGGCCTTCAAGGGTGCCCAAGATGCTCCATGATCATGCAAATGATAATTATAATGACTTCAAATGATGATAATTTGATAATTAAATGGATGTAAAAGAAGGTGAAACTATGGATTTGACGATGTAAAAGATGGTGGAATTATGCTTAATGATACTTATCTTTTCCACAACACTTATTAGCTTAATGATACTTACCTTTTCCACAACCTTTTACTTGTGATAAGCTCTCAATTGAGGGGATATTCATCAAGATAGAGTAAATTCAATTCCACCTTTATTTGCAATGCACGAGATTCATTAATGGTGTTAAAAATTTATCAAAAATTAGAAAAGATCATTTGAACACAACAACCTATACAAGTTTTCAATAAAGTATATGTTTTATATGTATACATATTTACTTTCTAAAAACAACAATCTTTCTGTCACAACGAGTAGTCTTGGCATGCTAAACTAAACAACATCTAAGAACAATTAAAAAAATAGCATTTAAAACTTAAACTATGTGCCCAAATACCCAACTGTCCAAAAATTGTTGAGTGTTGTAATACATCAAGAGATTGATAACAATCAACCACTGAGGAATGTTGCGAGTCTTTTGAGGTTTTCTAAGTGGGGAGAGCTTTTATAAATGTTAAAAATAAAGAGAACATATAAATTCATGGAAACTTATATTTCCCACACTTTAATTAGGTAACTTTACGATATCCAGATTACGTTAAAAAACAAAATTCTAAAAAAATGTATTAAGCTCCAAGATTTGTTTATTAAGATTGTCTATTCCTTATAAGAGCTTCAACGCTCTCAAAATTATCAAGATTATTTATTATTTGGCATGCGAGACCACCCAGACGAGGGTTAAATCTAGCCTTGTTATTCCCCTTACGTTGGGATTATAAATCTGAAGAAAATCTTGAAACACTTCCCATACAAGTAAATAATACTTTATTTTTATCATCTGGCTTTCACAGGAGCAGAAAGAAAAAACTTCTAAAACCTCAAAAAGTGAATGGAAGTCTAAAAATGCAAAGAATCCTCATTTCTTTCTGGCTGTCATTAGATCCAAACTTGCCAGTCCACTTCATTTAGATCACAAAATCTGAATAAAATATTGAAACTTTTACATGATAAAAAGTCATCCAAAACTGTAGATTTTATGCTATGGAAAGAAAAATTCTTCATTCAGACACATTTACCCTATCTAAATGAATTTTCACGAACTATATGTACATAGTTGCAGGTGATCCTTTTCAAACAATTTATAAGCAGTGAATTCATGCATATATTCAAATAAGGCATCAAACGGATGACATTTTCTTTAAAAATTATAGTGAGAAATAATATCTTGTGCAATCATAAACTGAACAAAAATAGAGTTTCCAATCCGTGTAGACAATTCAAAGACTTTTCCGCGGGCTTTAAAGAATAGTGAACTGAAGGGAAAAAAAAAAAAAAAGGCACAAAGAGAGAATGGAATTTGATTTGGCTAACGATTGGTAAAAGCAACATAAAAAATGACCAAACTAGAACTATCCTCCTCCCTTTAATTTGAAATCCCAACACATTATTAGAGAACATGTTTCTCCCTCTCCATTTGAATGCAAACACCCGCAAAAATGAAATCTTCCAACTCAAATAAAGACATGCAATATCATAAATCAAGTAAGTTTCCAACTAATTCCAAAAAAGCTCAAGAATTTTAAGGAAAAAACAAGGTAAGGTGCTATTTTCTATTGCTGAAAAAGAAAAACTATTTGGGAAGAGGGCTGACAACTATCCAATAGAAAAAAAAAGTCATTTCTTGGAGCAAAGCTCCCACACAGCCTATCGACTTAAAAATAGTAAATTCATGTGCTTACTTTAATGGAAACAATATAGTAATCTATGAAATCATATGAAAATAGTTCAAAATAGTGTAGCAACTTGAACAAGGTCTCTTTGACCAGGAATGTGCATTAAATTTCTCCTTCAACTATGAAATGTATAAAAAAATATTTACACAAAACAAAGATAGTATAGGTAGTAATGAAAATGAACTTGGAAAATACCTTTATATATTCATTCGAAAGTGCAAGGTAAATGCATTCATTGGTGGTAGTTGAATTTCAAATTTGAATATTGGTGGGAAACATTTGGTCATTTCATACTTAATTAGGTAATTTGCAATGCAAGGTGAATTCTAATTGCTTGTAGACAATCGATCATTTCATACTTGCATATCCAATTTAATTCTGATATGTGTGGATTTGGTCTTATAATTATTTTTATTGTTTATTTTTGTGTCTATTGGGGAGTCTTACACCAGTTGTTGAAAATATAGGTACTATTTCCAAATGGAGTTAATGCATGTAGAAGTGCAAAAAAGTTTGGGATGAATCAATGAAAGTTTATAATGACGTCCACGAGACCACCGGTCTAAGGGACCAAAGAGCAAGTTTGGCATTTTGCTGAGATTTCTCTAAGTTGTTCCTTTTGTTGTGGATCCAGATTAAGAAGTTTGTTGTCTTGTGTAAGCTTGCCTCTTCGAAAAGTTCCTTTATCTTGTTCACATGTAGGCAGTCCTTGTACTTTCTATGAATATCCTCATAAGCCCCACATTCCTTAATGAAATTCCATTCCATTTCCACCACTCCTTTGTTGTAGAAAGCACAAATTCTCTCTTCCCACCTTTCTTTCGAGACCATCCATCTACCCGTTTCACATCATAAATGGTGGGAGCTAGTCCTTACCTGAGCAATTAGAATTTTGGCCTTTCCTTTAATTGTGGACCCTAAATAGGCTTTATCCCCATGATCTCATGTATGATTAAATTCCTTGACATAGTAGGCATTTTTTCTTCCTATTAGATCCGTCCACATGGCAGTTCTGAATTTTTCTAACACCCATTTCTTTATTTCCAGATTAGTGTTTGGACACTCCTGGAGGGTAATGTTCCATTTTTTCAACCATTTGTTGTTTTGTTCCTTCCACGTTCTTTTCCTACGTGCTAACTTCTCTTCAACCACCAAATTAGGCCAGCGATGTTTATCCATACTTCCCATTTTTTTCAGATAACCTAGCAACCAGATAATTGTTGAAGCCTCAATTGGGAACATACTAGCTTCCGCTAGAAGGATCTCGTAAGGAACCATTACCTTGACCTTGAGTTTAGTAGTAATGAGATGCTTCTGGATTCTTTCTATTTGTCTCCATTTATGATTTGATACGCTGCTCCCCCAAACCTCGCATCCATAAAGAATAACCATAACCACTAAAAGACCAAAGAGGGTCTTCCTAGTTTTCCAGTCCCAAAGTTCCGCTTTCCTGCATCTATTTTGAAGAAGGTAGGAGACCTTCCATCCCCTTGAATCCATTTTGACCTGCATGTCTCCCAACTTAGTCTAGATTGAAAGTCAATTTTGAGATATTTTTACTCTTCCACAATTTCTAACGGGCTGCCCTTGAATAAGAAAGTGTGTTGTTGTTTTTTATTTTTCAAAGAAAAGATAACGAATTTTGTTTTAGTAATATTGACTTCCATCCCCACCTCTGAAAAAAAGTATTCAATATTTTTCAAATGCTCTCTCAAATCTTGCGCACTCTTTGCAATTAGTATAAGGTCATCATCATAGAGGAGTAATTTTATAACATAACATGACAATTGCACACCTCCCCCATTGGATTTATTTAGCCACTCTTCCAATTTATCAATGTATAGGCCAAAGAGAGTAGGCAACAAAGGGCACCCTTGTTTGACCCTATTGTCACTCCCAAAACATTCTTACATGCCCTCTTTAGTTCTGATTTTTGCTTGAACCCGTTCGTACAATTTATGAACAGCAGCCCTGTACTCTTCTGGGACTTCTAGTTCTTGCTTTCTGTGCCATAGTTTATCCCTAGGAATAGTATCAAAATCCTTTTTAAAATCCACAAAACAACAAAAAGCCTCTTCCCCTTGCTTTTACCATACACTTTGAATGAGGTGTCTTAGTGTGATGCAATGATCAATGGTGGAATGTTTTGGTCTGAACCCATCCTGACCCTTTGCTCTTTTCTTCTCTTTTTCTGCCCAATCATTGATTCTACGTTCTAACATACTCCCAAAGAGTTTGCCTAACAAACAGTTCAGCATTATGGTACAGTAATTTGAGGGATTGTTGATGTCCCCACCCTTGTGTAGGGGGATAACCACACTAGTAGTCCAATCAATAGGAAAGCAGCCCTGTGTGACCTTGTTGAAAATATTCTTGATGTGTGGAGCCAAGAGATCTACCTCCCACTTTAAAAATTCTGCTTGTAGCCCATCAATATCCTGGGCTTTTCCACTTGCGAGCCTCTTTATACCTACTTTAATGTCATTAATAGAAAATAACTTTGTGTTATTATTAGATATAGCAGGTGGAGCCACTTCATTTGGTCTCTCATATAATAGCTTTGCATAATCTAACCATTGAGTGTCTGTAATGTTGTTTTCCACTTGTTTTCTAGCCTGCTGTAACTCTCTCCAAAAACCCTTAGGATTGTGTTTCCCTAACAAGATTAGCTCTTTCCTTCAAGAGATCACATAGCTATCATTTTTTAATTTTATCAATTGCTTGTAGGCCTTTATGTTTTATTTGTTTTCATTCCTCCCTTTAAGAGCTCTCTTTGCTACCTTGCATTCTTCATCATACCATGGATTAGTCAGAAAGGTGTTTGAGTTGCTCCTTCTCGATTTTGATCTCTTACATCCCTTTAAGACATTTTGAACTAAGGGGACTATCCTGTTGCTGCTTAACTACTCATTCTCTTCCTTTTTTTCCCTGGAATTATTGTTGTACCCACTTTTTTGCATCTGTTGTTCAAGGGCTTGGAAAAATATCTCATGGTTCTTGTTGTTTATGAGGATTTTTCCAAGTTTATGCTATTTTGTGCTACCGTTAAGGGTCTGCCCATCGTCATAACTTCTTTCTCTAATATCATATTTAATAAATAGAGGCACGTGGTCTGAGTTTAATTCTATAGGGCATCTTTATATCCTGAAGTCCACTAATTTGTGAGTGGCCAAGTGAGAGCATATCACATAGTCTACCACACTTTTCCCGTTGTAAGTTTTACAAGTGATTCCACTAGATCTTGGCCAATACTTCATGCCATTGCAAATAACTAGCTCGCGAAGGCTACACATACCCAAAAAATTTGCACCAAAGTGTGACACACATCCCCTCGCATCCTGGGAAATTCTTTGACTAGAAATATCCTCACATTCTTTTAGCCACAAAAGATTGTTGTCTTCTACTGGATCCCTGCCTAGCTGAATAACTTGGTTACCTGTTGTCCTAGCATTGAAATCTCCTATTAAGATCGTGTTTCCCATAGAGCTAAAACCTAAGATGTCTCTCTTTAAAGCTCCAAATGGATCTTCATTATCTAAGTTCCTCTTCTTGTAAAATTTTGAGCTTTTAGGTGCGAAGTAACATGCAGCCAGCCATGTGATCTCCTTGTTGTCCTCAATTTTCAGCCATATAAATTGTTTGTTTGAGTCTTCTTTTTGTAAGGAAACTCAGGTGCGGAAACAACTTCCTACACTAATCCCATAAGGAAAGTATTGTGCAAATTCTTTTTAAATCCTTACAATTTAAGATTCGTTAAGCTACTTAACAAATAATATTGCAGCATATACCATACATACAGAAAATAGATAGAGAAGATTGAAACACATAAACACAAAGATATGCCAGTGGGGAAAAACCTTTCGGTAAAACAACCCCACCCCTCCAAAACCTGCACAATGTATTATCTTCAACACAAAGGTTACAACACACTTGCAATGCAAGTTCTTTCAGGAGATGAGAGACAAGTCCAGCAACATAACAATACACCTGTAAAAACATATCTCTCTCCTATAGAAGCAACATCATATATAGACTCCTCAGGACCCAACAAATACCCACAAAAGGAGTTGGGCATCCAACATGGGCTCAACCACCAAGACCCATGCACAAAGCCACATGTACATAGTTGTTACATGCAATCCCAAGAATAAGCATCCATCCCTAGAATAGACTATGACAGCTTGTCATAGAATCCACCAAAAATAACGGTCACAAGAGAAGTGTAAGAGAATCTGTCATATCAAACCATTTTTGGCATATTCTCTTACACACACCAACCACTTCTTCTTGGGTGCCCAAATAGGCCCAAGTCATAAGATGCTCTTACTCCTGTCATAGCACATTCCTTAAATAGCTCTTACGCGTCATAGAAATCCATCATAACCGTTTCAGCCATGATCTCCTTACATAATGTCCAAGATGCTGACACATGGCAATATATCACTATCACAAAGTGGGGTGCCTAAATCCATGTAGGCCATGGTTGACCATCCTAGTCAACATACAAGTGGAGTGATACATCAGCATGCCAACTAGACATGTACACTCACACTTAATTACATTATTTGCAAAGAATACATTTACAAAACAAATAATAAGAATAGGAATTATCCAAGGTTGAGACACCTTATTCCTAACATTCTCCCACTTTTCGAACACCTTGTAAGAGCAACATGAACATAATAGGAACTAACCGCTATAGGCCAAAAGGCCCATAGACTCTGAACACCATCTGAACTTCTCAGTGCCCACTGGTTTCGTTAATGCATCTGCAACATTCTTCACAGTATCTACCTTCTCCAAATTTACATTTCCATCTTCCACCATATCTCTCACAAAGTGAAACTGCA